>CAKNYM010037631.1:0-37316 GCA_932195095.1 Andricus curvator | reverse complement strand
ATTATTAATATCCAATTTTGGTCAGAAATGTACCGAATCTTGTACTCTTCTTCATCACTGAGCGGCTCCTTCAATAAAGTATATTGCCAATCCAGAAGGTATGGAATAATTTTACGATTTTGATACACTGCAATAAGATGACGATGGTACCTTATTGCTTGACCTCGAGGAACCTTAAGTCCTGATATAGAATTTAGACGAGGAGGAGGAGGAATTGTGCCTAGAAGTGCAGAGTCTACGCGGTTTCTAGTAGCTTGTGTGCTTAGTTCTGTAAAAATACAATGAAAATGTATAATGTTTAATAAAACATACATTTTTAATGTCGGTTGTGTAACATCCTAGTTTATCGAACAGAGTGATATATAATTGTATCGATTTAACCAAGGCTGCTCCAAGTAGAAGAGGGTATAAAGGAAAAGAAATTTTCAAAATAGAAATGCATCCCCCTTTCTTGTTCCACTACTCATATATTACTGTATTGTAGAAAATTGGGTTAAAAATAACAAGTTGGTTTGTATACGTTTCACTATGATAATCATGTGTTAATATGTGTTCTATTTTTTCGAACTAAATAAAGACTAAACGACAAAATCGTTATTGCTACACTAGTTCTGGGACAATTGATTGACTGTTTGAAAATTCGTGCTCCACATCAAAGGGAAATATCCCCAGGAACTAAATCTACCACTTTCACAGAAAAACCGTTTGAATGTTTAGAAAATTTCGCGCAATAATCATAATGTGTGAAATCTTGCACTCAACTTATTGCCAAACCTGAAAAACTGTTTGGAAAAATTGATAAAATTGATAAAATAAATAGCAAATCTTAATCCTTAGGCCTAGACCAAGGATACGATTGTTAAGTAATCACAACCAATTTTTAGTCGCGGAATGGAAATTTCGGCAAAGCTCAAAATACAAGATTATCAGATGCAACGTCATGTCCCAAAGCAGCGTGCTCAATTTCATATTAAAAACTCAAACCATTAATTTTTTCATTAAAAAAATTTTTGCCCTGGTAAAATAAGATAATTTTAGGGTGGCGAACGTGTACAAACACGGTTGGTGGGCAGGTACCAACCCAACGTAAAAACCAATAATTCTGATTATTTTTTATTATATTTAACTGATAAGCGTCTGTTGTCTTGTAATTTTTTAATAAAATCTACAGAAGCGGTTATTAGTTAAAATTAAAAGAATAGTGCCATTGCAAATCTGGTATAGACGATTCGTACAAAACTTGCCAACTTTGATCCCTGTTATTTTTCGTTAAAAACCGTCTATCCACTTCAAATTTCATGAACATTCAGATACCAATCTCCATCTTATTTAATTGAAACGTTAAAAAATTAAATTAATAACAATAATGCAAGCAAACAATATTATAACGGTCTGATTAATTCGTGAAACGTTATAAAGAAAACTGAATCATCATAAATTGTTTGTAAACCTGTTAACTTGAATTAGAATAGTAAGCAAATCCTGGTATTTGTCAAGTGATGAGATTGATTAGCAGTAACGTGGTTGTAATTTTACCCCAGGCGGAAAAATTATGCGTAGTGGGAAATATTATATATATTTTTCAGTTGTTTAACATATTTTTTGTATAAAACAAATGAAAAATATACATAATTTCATCTACTATGTATAAACTTTATATAATTTTTACACATGGCACCTTACACTCGTATTATAAAAGTAAGGCAATAATTGTAGTAAAAAATAATCAAATTATTTTAGGAAAAGAAATTATGTCGCGCGCGCTGTCTTGCTCTGAACTAACTACTACGGAAATTAATTAAAAATTTGACTGCGATTATAACATTATCTGATGTATTCCACTTACCGATAGAGTGAAATAAAATTGCTGAAGTTATGAAGAGAGTAGCAATAGTGGTCCTCATTATCCCAATTTCTTGAAGAATTTTCTGAATAGTGTAATTGATGACAAGTTAAATAAATGCCTTCTTAGTATATGTACAAGTCGTTATCTTCCTTATTTCCAATGATAGTGAATACTTAAAAGGACTACGTCATAAATCATACTAAACATTCTCGTCTCATTGTTCTAATAAAGTAGAAAATGTTACGCAATCGCATTATTTGATCAGTCTATTTCTCGCTATTTTGAGACACATTTATTTCACCCATTTATATAGTGGGGAACTAAATTTATCTGCTCAACGAGAAGGTGAGTTTGGACCTGGTCGTGGTGTGAAAGTCTAAGAGAACTCCCGCGGGTAGCGAAAACGTGGAAGCCGCAGCGAGGACGACCCTTTATGGGTAGGAGTTCATGGTCAGTAAGGTAAAAGTATCAGGGTGAATTCAACTAAGCAGCGAATGTTCGGTGACTCTTGACTCTGTGTGAACGGACCCTTCAGTTCCATGAATACTTCATCTCTCAAGAAGATGGAAACCAGCGAAAGCGTTAAATCACCTTTAAATCAACAAGGGACCTGTAAGGTTCCTAGCACCTCAAGTTGTACAGCTGGGAATGGCATTCAAATAAGTACCATAAACAAGGCTGAAGTTACTGAGGATTCTCGGACCAAAAAAGCCCTGGGAAAAAGAAACACAGATGTGCACCCAGAAGGAGGTACCATCGCCTGCAAGGTAAAACAATTCCTCAACCAGGGACTCCTGAAAATGGCTATTTTACTTGTGGGATTTCTGCTAGAGAAGTTCAACTCGAAATAAGCAATGGCTATTGAGGTAGCCCTCGAAACTAGGATCGCCGGACTAAATTGTGGTGACATTATCCCGAGGTTTGAGGACTGCCGTTTTATAAACAACTTTCTCAACGTCATCTGCTCAGATGATATATCTGGTTCATGGCTCATCGAGGCTATAGGCGGTTCGAAACCATGGGAAGGTGCAAGAATCAAATCCATTTATTCTTAAGACCTTCTCAAGCCCGCCAAGTTCATAGCATGGATACCTGGAACGTCCAAGGAAGCATAATCTAACCTCAGAAGGTTGTTAGTCCAGAACCCCACGTTAAAAGTGAAGGAAGGGACCATCATGGATGCTAAGAAAGAGGCCAGACTAACCCAGTTAGTCTTGAGTGCGGACCCTTCAGTCGTCCAAAACATCGAGAAGGTCGACTGTAAACCGTATCTGGGATTAAAAGAGATCTAGATGAAAATACTTTGTTAACCGAACGAGCCTATGCGTACAGTGGAAAAGCAGCTTCTCTTGGAACAAGCAATGGATAACACTGATTTCTAAATAAACAGCGTAAAACCCTCGAATTTAAAGTTCATCCAAAATAATTTTCACCACTGTAAATCTGCTTCGGCCATCTTAAGCAGACGTATTACATTAGAACATATGGTTTTTGCTCTGATTCAAGAACCTTGGTGTTACAAGGTAGAAAAGAGAGATATAAGCCAGAAATATGGTTCTATAATCTACAATTGATCTGATAAAAACCCTAGGACAGCAATTTACTTTCGAAGGGATATCGATGATATTGGCAGACCTAGGTTCTGTGCTCAAGACCTGGTAGTATTCAAAATCAAACACCAAACAGGAGGAAGACGTCGACCCATGGTGATTTGCTCACTATACCTGCTATTCAATTCTCTAGACCCGCCGCCATCAGAGAAATGGAGAGGTTTCGTGGAGTACTGCGGTTCGTAAGGATGGCCACTGCTCATTGAATGTGATGCGAATGCGCATCATACAATATTGAACAGTAAGAATATTAGCAGTAAATTCAACAGTGGTCGAAGGTAAGTACCTTTTAGAATACCTTTTTACTAATGATTTAACCATATTGAATCGTGAAAATACACCAACCTTTGTGATAACTACATGTCATAAGGTTATTGACCTGACCTTGTGCTCTACATCCATTGTTTTTTTTTCTTTTTTTGAAAAGGAGAATTGTAAAATGCTTTATGCACCAACCACATTAGAACTTTAGGAACCTAAAAGTGTACAGTCCCTAAGGAACAAATGGGAGTGTGGGACTGACCGAAAGCCTTACCCTTGGCGCTCATCAGTTGTACCAACTTGGACTTCTGGATTTCCGCTGCGCGGCTGCCTCTCGGAACGTGAAGCATCTCATGGTCCCTGGAAAATGGTCTTTGCGGTGTCCTCCTTCTTTTCTAGCGCAGAGATAGCACAAAGGCCTTCAGGGTTCTCCTCTAGGCTTTTTTTTCGTCACGTTAACTTGGACGTCCCCTAGCTGGTTCTCTTTGAAGTGTAGCTTCAGGGCGTCCTTGATCTCTCCTTCCTCCGTCGTTTGCTCTACATCTAGAACCTCGACTTCGATGCGGGGACGAGCTCGCGCACGTTTCCCGCTTCTCGGACTGTTTTCTTGATAGCCGAGGACAGTTTGGTCCTGCCCTCTGCTTTGCTTCACACCTCAATGAGGACGTCATCGCTCCTTGTCTGCCTTGCACCATTGATTTTATCACCAAGGGTGTCGGGATTGATTTCGTTTTTTAGGTCCTTGAGGCTGCGCGTGACTTTTCCCCTGAGCCGGTTTCACCAGCACAGCTTCTGGTCGAGCCCGTCTCGGGGCCTCCTTTTTCTTTCTTGGTTTAGAGGGAGATTTCCCCCTCTGTTATTCTTCCTGCTTTGCTGGTGTCTCCGCTCCAGTGATGCGTGTCCCCAGCTTTTCAGCCGATGGTCTTTGGGCTGTCGCCTCCTGAGGACTCATAGTAAGCTCTCTCGCTCTCTTACTGGGTGCGAGGTCTGCTTCCGTCTGAGTTTCCTTAGAAGCCGTGTCACCATTTCGGTATTCATAGCTGTTGAACCAGCCGTTTATCCCACCTGCATGCCACCTCATTTCATCTATCACCTCAAATGCGTCATCTGGCCCCGTTGTGATTGGTTTGTACATGCTTCGTTTTTTACTACAAAAATCCTCCATTTTCTTCAGAATTTTCTCCATCTTCAACATCAGGCTGACCCGTTTCTCCATCGAACTCTTGAAACCCATCTTATGGCCTCTCACCTCACTTCGGAAGTTACTATTCTGCTCCTCCGTCACATCCAGTTCTCCACCAAACACCTCCTCATAAAAGCTCTTCTTAGGAATAAAGGACAGCTCCCAGTCCTACATAGACCTACTTCCGTCCAGCTCCAACTCCTCGATACGACTACTTTCTATGTTAAATTTTTTATTCGGCTCCATGTTGTTCCCACGAGTAGCTAGGGAAGTATCGGTTCGCTACCGCAGAGTCACGCATACGGTGGTAAGGTTTCAATCCTCTAGGAGGCGACCTGGCTTGGGAGTTATTCCTTCGCGACTACCCCTGGACCATTGTCCGCGACTGCTTATTGAGTTTTTTGACCTTATTCATCAGAAACCCTCGGTACAGGGACTCCTATTCGCGACCCGGGGACGCGCCCAGTAGCCTGGTCAAAGGCGCCGGGGTTCTCTACCCATTAGCGAAGCATTTAGGGACTGGCACTTGTCGCCTGGAACATCTTATGAGATCACAGGCATATATGCTTTTCAGTGACAGCTGACGCTTTTGATCCGATTAGGTATAGAAACCCAAGAGCGACTGACAGGGATGAATATAGGCAAGCCCTGAAAAGGCCTTGGAAATTATTCCTTAAAGGACAATATCAATTAATCAACTGGAGTTTGCTGTTCATGCAGTGAACAGTGTCATATGTAAATTTTATAAGGATAATTATCCTCTTTGTATTAGAAAGCCAGACAAGGGTGCTCCTTGGTGGAATTACAGACTTCAGGCTTTGAAAAAAAAACTAAGAGAATATTGGACAGAGCAAGGAAAACTGGAAACTAGGATTTGCATTATGTAAGTGTAGCAAGATAAACTAACGAAATACAATCGGCTAAAAGAAACTCATGGAGGGGGCATTGTCAGGATATGCAAAATGTTTCTGAAACAGCGTAACTTCAAAGAACTTTAAAGAAAACCCCTACATGTCAACTGAGGGCATTCATTTTGCCAACAGGTGACATGACAGAAATGGCTAGCGAAATCCTTGAACACCTCATGGAGGTATAGATCCAGCAGCTGAAAGAGTAGATGAGTAGTTACCAGCGTTAGAAAATTATTTTTTGACGTACATTCCGAAGAATGAATCTTCCACTCTCGAAAAGCAGAATTATATTGATATAATAAAGTATTTAAAAGAAGCGCGTTCAAAGAGCACTTTAAAGTTGATCGTTTATGCATCCAAGTTGTTCACTGCTGAATTTACCTTGATTATGCAAAAAGAAGATCCGCTTATTCACATACTGTATGGTCAGTTAAAACTGCTAATTTTGATTTTGCTATCGAATATTATTAAAGAAACAATTATGAAATCAGCTTCGCTTGTTAAGGAAACACTTCACTTCTTAAAGATAAAACAAACTCTTTATATTTGCTTGAGGTAAATCCTGGAGAAACAGTAAAAGGCACAGTTGCAGCTTTATCTCAGAAAGAAATTTTTTTTTCATGACTGAAATGAAAGAATTTTACACTACCGCAGTAAATCATTTACTTACGAAAATTAAGTGTTTCAAAGCCTTAAAATATTTTCAATGTGTTTCGCTCGAAAATATTACGAAACCTGAAAGTTAAATTACTATCAGGAAGGTTTCTAACTGAAGACAAAAATTGAATATCGGAAAGAACTTTAAATGAAAAACTTGCAATTTCTGACGGCTTAAAAATATGATAAAATGGTGCACAAAGTGCCCATAACTCCTAAATTAGTGAGACTGGCACAGTAGTCTCATTCGTCATACCAGCTTTACTTGGATAACGAAAAGCAAATCCTGAACGAACAGGCTAAGAAGAAAGCTGCTAAAACTGAAGTTGAAGCCAAAGAAAAAAGCACTATTAGAAAGTGTAGAAAAAGAACAAAACACAATCAAGAGATTAGAGGGTGATTTAAAATCAGCAGAAAAGGATTCCAAAAATGCCACGCTTGATGCCGAATCTATGCAAGATGAGTTCAATTCGGTTGTGAAGAGAAATACCAAAGATATAGTTGTAAAAGAATTAATTTACAGTCTAAAAAAACTTCGGGATAGAGAAAATGAAAAACGACAGAATGTAGATGGGCTACAACAAAATATCAGAAAGAGAACTACTCAGAAGGTAGATGGGTTACAAAAAAATATCAGAAAGAAAACTACTGAAATTCTGAAAAGAATAGCAAAGAAAAGAAAAGTTTAACAAGGTATTTAATAGCTTCTTCTGCCCTGGAGAAGAATATTATTTTTTTGAATAAAAAAATATACCGTTACTTGGTAATTTGCAGTAACAATATTTTCTTCAGTATTCAATGTGATACTAATTTAATAAACTATGAAGTTACAACTGATGCTAATTAAGTAAGACAAGTAAAGGTATATAGGATGTGTGAACTCAATGAAAAAGCGGAAGATCCGATTAACTTCAGGTTTATTGATACAAATTACGAACTCTTCAATAAACAATCCGAACGGTAGAGGTATTCACGAGCGGTTGTCTGGCACGAAGTTCCACAAGGATGTAGTTGGATCATTGCGTGTAGATGGCACTGCTTATATCAACCGCGTATCGATTTCAAATATGAATCCCATTTCAATAAGTATAAAAAGAATGCTAAAAGACTGTGCTTTACGATTGTTTAAGTTGTTACTCATCAAGCACATTATCATTCAAAGAGTTTATATAGTTTCACTATTTTTCAACGTTCATTCAAAGATATCTTTTTTCCCACTGACTTCGTTCTAAATTCTTCAAAAAAATATATAATTGTTCATCCGAACACTAATAACATTTTTATTAACCTTGATTCATATCCTTCATTTCAAAAAAAGTCCTCTATTTTATAAATAATAGAGACTGTGATCCCTGTATTTCAAATTTGCACCTGCAACAACTATTATCGTACAATTTATCAGTCTTTGGTTTCCTAAAAATAAGATCACAGATGCAAAGTGAAACAATGTTCAAAACTTGGAACATTATTTCGACGCATCAGAGCACAGTCACACGTTTCAAATGATATAAGAAAAAAAAGTGAAATAAAAACATATAATAGCAATATAATAATATATAATAATGATATAAAATGGTCTTGCCGCGTGCAGTACAATCGAAATTTGCTTTTTAAGTTCTTACCAAAGAAATTAAGAAACAAAATTACGTTTATTTTTCGAAATAATGTTCAAAGATTTAAACGAATTTATACTAAAATACACGAATTTTCAACTAAATAGTTGAAGCTTCTACTACAAAAAATATACATTGCCAATGAAAACTGGAATAGTTGAAATGTCAATTGAAGAAATTAATTTTCAACCTAAAGAAATTAATTTACAAGAAAATAGTAGAAGCTCCAATAGTAATTGGAGCTTCTACTCAACAAATATAAATTTTCAATTAAAACTGGAATAGTTGAAATTTCAGTAGAAGAAATTAATTTTCAAACTAAAAAAATTATTTTTGGAACATGATAATTCTATTTTCAGCAACAAAGATGAATTTTAAACTAAAATGATGAATCTTCAATATTACCTTCCAGAGCGTCATCATCATACGCGTTCTCCATTGGCTCAATTGCACTGCCTAATTCCTAATTCCTTTCACTGGCAGACATAGCAAATCCTCTTTTACTGGGTTGATTCCACCACCTGTTAATAATTAGATGTCGATTATAGGAGCACCAAATTTGTCTCAATTATGAATAATTAAACTAATTTTTTTCTATAGTTACAAGTTTTGTAAGTATCCTGTCGCATAGAACTCAAATGCTTCCGACCGTTTCGCTTCAGGTTTTCGCACGGAAGTTTTAATTTCTCTGCAGGGCGGTGCTCCGAAGAAGTGGATTTTGCATTAAACTCGATGAAAATTCGATCCCAAGTTTGATTTTTTGATTTGCTACGTATAGCATCCGATCTTTTACATTAAATTATATGTTTGTATTTTTCCATGATTCCCAGTAAAGTAGTTTTTTCACTTTTGGTGGAATTGGAGCTTCGTTTTTGTCTCTTCTTTTTTCCATTAGAAAATAAAAATTCATAATTGAAAAAAGTCTACGAATATTTAGCAGACGCTACTCGCTTTACTCGCTTATTCAGACAAGTATATGATATTTTTTACTCACCTCTTCTGATTTTTCCGTCATAATATACCATACTTTTCTTTTTTGTTTGTTTTTCAAACCACACAAAACACAATTGCCTCTGATGCCTCTGGTCTTCTTGCACTAACCTCTTGTAACCTCAAACTTTTCGCGTCATATCAATGATTTGGCGCCTAAACATCATGGCGCCGAAACATAACTGAAGTCGGGCCTTACTCTCATTTTTATCTACTGATTTTCTTTGTAAATTTCTGATTCGCAAATTTCAGTAGTTTAGGAGAAATTTCGCTTTGTGCCGCATAACTTATTATCTCACAATGAAAATTGGTTTCCTAATTAACACTTAAAGTTATTTGTCTCTTGTTTCTTATTCTTAATAATTAACATCGATAACAATCTATGTATAAATATTTGCGAAATATTATCATTACTACCTCCTCTATTTAATTTCCTATCTTGAAAGTGGACTAGTAGAGGATTCACGTGAAACAGCTATTCATGGGTCTTAATAAACCTTTTGCATTGTGTTGCTAAAAGTATATAATGAAAGAATAAGAAATTAGACATGGGTGCTAATTCTTATTTAGTTCTCATGAATTATAAATTATTTTCTATACGTACATATTTGTAGCGGAGAAGGAGGCAAATTATACCTTTTTTGTAGAATGGACAAGGAAATGGATGAGGAAAGTATTTTTCACACAAAAATGGATGTGATTATGATTATGCAAGTGAAAAATGAATTGTTTACAAAACTATTGGATGAAAGACACTCGCACAAGCAGCGCCGCAAAGCCTATAATTATGGACACTATGAATCCTCTTGGAAAACGTTTTCGTTCTACAGATGTAGTTTTTTAAAGGACAAACTGGTTCACCTGGGTTTTTGAGTTGATAGGTGGATGGCCAAAGCACACTGAGTGGAAGGAAACAAAGCAAGCAGATGTTCGGCGCTGAAATAGTGCTAAATGTACGTGAATTTAGTTTCCTAAAAGCATACCTGATTAATAATTTATTGAAGTGGGATGATGGTCGTGGGGGTTAAGGCGTAGGCTTTAAACCCACTCCGTCCGCTTGTGGGTTCGATCCCCACCTCGCACTCTGGAAGAGCCTCAGCGGCCCATGCGGTAAACACTAGCCTAGTAAGGGAGTTGTTCATCTCTGGAGAGTCCTGGGAACAGTACCTCTAGAGAAAAAGGTTCTCTGAGTACATAAAGATGTTAGACTTGGTGGTTTGGAATCCGCCTTAAACTGTAGGTCCCTCTCCCACCACCAAGAGAGTGCGTGGGGCGTGTGTAAAAGAATAGGAGCAAGTAGTATCCCCAACCATTTGATTGAGTAACAGTGGAATATTTTACAAACTAAAGCATTTCGTAGCAGTACTTTATTATTTGTCTAATTAACGGCACCCAATGACACTAGACTCCTCCTTCTGAATAAGCGTTGCATTTGAAACCTTATCTGCTAATTACTGTGATCAAAAATATATTCCACTTTATATTTTATTTACATTTATTGTATAAATGTATACTATCGTTTTTGGTAGGATGCGTGATCAACATAGATTCAATTAACATAATCAAAACACTGCGTATCCACAGAAAAAACCATGCAAAAATGTATATTGATTCCGGGTGAAAGATTCGCTGCAACAGAAATTAAACTGGCTTGATAATCATTCGCCACATAATGACTGATTTATTGTTAGTCGAAAAGTAGCGAGAATTACGACACCGACGCTATCTACCGTCGTTTGAGTAAATGAATCTGGAGAAAAATTGCGACTTCACGTGTGTCAGTTGCTTTTCGCCAATTTTGTATAAACAGATCTGCCATAGTAGCATGTTCTTTATCGCATCTTTGACTTTCAACAAGATATAATCGCCAACATAATCTCCAATCCAGACAACATTTTGTGTTTTTTACATATTGTTATGAATAATGTCATGAACAATCAAAACATAGTTTTTGGGTTAGCTCTAACTCTCTACCCCAAGATTTGTTGGATCAGGTGGCCACTTAGAGAAACACCACACGTCTTCAAAAAGCAAGTATTTGCTCCAATGCTCCCACCAAAGAAGATTCTGGACCTGTTAATACGACCGTCCTTTTTACTAAATGGTGTAAAATAAGTCGTTGTTTGTTTACACCAGTCTATTCTGTTGAGAAGATTTATAAGCAAGTACAATGTTTTACTTGTGTTTTTGTTACCAATTCTAAAGTCTACTCCAATTTGCTCACTATGGTTTCACTTGCCACATCTAACAACGTGACATAGTTAATGACGTCAGAATTATTCTCCTAACCTCGATGAATCTTTCGCCGAAATACGTACAATTTTTAACCGTTTCGAAATTTATCTGCAACATAATTCATCTTTTACTTTTTCTGTGTGACTAACAAATGTATAGAATAGTTAAGCATTATTTTTTTTTATTGAGGCTGCTTTTAGAAAGACTTAGCAAGGCTCGTGGGCCCTTCATGGAAGGCCTGAGTGAGCTCGGATGTTTACTAGAACTAGAAGTAGAACTGGATGATCCGTGATCAACAGAATGTCGAGCGATTTGGGGGCCGAAGGTGTTGCCTTGCTTATGTGGATCCATACTGAACCCTAATCTCGGAGGTTCAAAAGTTAGTGAACCATGTCAATTGACGGATATATCAGGATGATGAACTAATGGTTTCTGTTCTTTAATATTATGCTAGCCATGTTGATCGGCAATTTTGACTAGATGTAACCTCCGTACCGTTGCTACAGCACTTTCTACGGCTCAGGAACCTACTTGTCCTTTATCAACCCACTCAGCGACTGCTAAGAGCCACTCATCGTCAGTCGCGTGCTGGGCCTCGAACTCTGTAACGTCAGAGTTGTAGGGATCCCTTGGCTTTGGCTTTAGTATAGTAAATGCCCCATTATGCACGTATGGAACAATACAACGATTTTGGTTTACTGCAATGATTTGATGACGGTACCTTATTTCTTCGAGTGCAGGAATCCGGAGTCCTGGTATGTAATTTAGAAGAGAATGAAGACGTATACGCGCAGGTGCAGGACCTGCGTGCCTGCTAGTTGATTGTGAAGTTATTTCTGTAAAAATACAACAGAAATGTATCAAGTAGAAAATAATGTATCAGGCAGAGAAGAACAGAGAAGAAAATAAATTTTAAAATGGAAATACATCTTCCTTTCCGAGTGGAGCGTTAACCAATTACGCCACCAAGGCCACAGCGGACAGTTTCTCGTTTCATCTATATCCACAGAATGACGCGGGTCTGCATCTTAGTAACCTGTGGATTTTTAGCAAGTAATTCTAATCTGAATAAGCTCACCGAATCCGAATATAATTTAGAGTATTGATGTTATTTTGTCGACCAGGATACCTAATAATTAATTAACACGACTATTATATTCCCAATATCACAACAGGCCCAGGCACAACATTTCTTAACGATAATTTACCAACCGCCCTTGATCAGTTAAACATTCAAAAGAGAAGGTTCGGAATTTGGGTACAAACAGACAGATGTACTCTGCAAACTCTTGTTAAGAATGTTGATGAGTATATTGAACGTCTTCGTGAACGAATACTAAAACTGAAAACCATAATTTCCGTACACAAGAAGAGACAGTTTTTTTTAAGAACGTGAAAGAAAAATCACGGACAGGTGAGTTTTTTACCACATTTTATTTTGCTGAAAACTATGCATTCGTCATTCAAGATGCAGCGCAAGCTTGTCACTGAAATTATGACCATGCTACTATCTTCACAATAGTTATTTACTATCGCGAAGATGAAGGATTAAAGCACACAAGCATGGCTATAATTTCAGAAAACTTGTCTCATGACAACGTTGCCGTTTATGAATACCAAGAAATTATTCTATATTATGTTAAAGCTAATCAGAGTCCGAGAAGGTTTACTATTTCACAGACGGTGCAGGTAACATTTCAAAAATAAAAACAGTTTTGTCAATTTGCAAGCTCACGAAGAAGATTTCGGTGTCATAGCAGAATGGCATTTTCCTGCTACGGCCTATCGTAAAGGAGCTTGCGATCGCATAGGAGTAAATATAAAAAGAGGAGCTGCTCGGGCCAGTCTGCAAGCTTCGGCAAAACACCTTATACTGACTGCCAAAGTGTTAGTTGAGTGGGCGCAAAAGAGCTGTAAATAAACGCTCACTTTTTTCAGTAGCGAAGAAACTCATGCTGCAACTTCAGAAATGCTAAAACCAATATTTGACAGTGCGGCAACGATACCAGGTACCTTGCAGTATCATGCGTTTATTCCTCACCCAGATCGGCAATTGCAGGTAAACAATTTATCAGCTGCCACAGAGTTTTTTTTCCTTGGTATTACATCCCTACAGTGACTGTAATGCAGGTATTAAAATACTATAATGATAGTCTCAACCCTGTTAAATGCAGAAAGCAGTTCTATAAACCACAAATATTCATAATTGACAAGCTAAATTAGTCCAGAGAAGTTCCGCCGAGCGAGCGTCCCAGCGGTCTCAAGTTCTCTTGATGCACCGTATTAATCTTCATTTAATTTCTCAAAAACCAAAAATATAACGTTTTTTCATCCATACGTTACCAGTTTAGTACATTCGAAATAGGGACTACCAGGACAAAATCCGAAAACAAGTAAATATAGCACTTTTAGTAGGATTCCGGGTTTCATAGGTCGTACCTGAAATAGTCTGTACCAGATGTCGTATTTCTTATTCAATTTTGAAGTGCCTCTTCTCAAATTGAAGCTGATTAAATTTCAAAGAGGTCTTGTGAGGTCAAATTAAAAAAAATCACTAATGAAGAAGAACGGCCCTGGTTGTTGGCAGATAACGCGTTTCGGGTCGCTCCGTACACTTCGGTTAATTGCTTTAGTTTTATGTGAGTGGATGACATTATAACTTGCATATGGGTTGTACTCAGTGCCGAGGTTTTTATTCTGATGCATTCCTGAGTGGATTTCAGTCAGAAAATAGTAAATTTTGTGTTTCTTAGTTGATTGTTGTGGACATCTGCAATCTAAGATGGTGGCCTGTTTAGTGTGTAACGACTTGATCATGAGAGGGGTCGCTGAATCACTTTCATGTGGAAAGTGTGGTGTTTTGGCGCACCTTAATTGCCTAAGCCTGCCGAGCAAAGATCTCTCAAGAAAAAAAAGGAGAAGGTTTGGTATTGTTCAAACTGCTCAGTGACCACCATAGCGGAAAATTCTTCGAATATTTGGCATGTTCGAAAACCATCTAACACTTCCTCAACAGCTGATGATAGTGGAAGTACCTCAGGAGCGGCGTCAGTGGTTTTGGTGCCTTGAGTCGAGGCAGCTGTTGTCGATGCAGTGACGAAATGTCATGAGGTGGGTCTGTCGCAGATTAAAGTTTTGTTTAACATTATTAATAACGGTAAGCGCATTTCTATATAACAGGAAAAAACTGCATCAAATGTGTCTGACGTCAACAAAATTCTTGCATTGTCAAAGAATTTGTAGGATAGACAAACGATGCTGGAATCTCAAGTAGAAGCCTCAACCCTAAAATGTAATAATCTAGAGCAAGCTGCTCTCTGCAAGACTTTAGAGGACCTTTCAGCTACCATTAATCAAATCGCTTCTAGCTTGCAGGTAGCCTTCACTAAGGATGATCTGACAACTGTATACAGGCTCAGATCTGCAAATTACACTGCATCTCGCCCTTCGCTTCCACCTATTGTGATAGCCGTTTGTAATTCGCAAGCTACTTGTGAGAACTTACTTGAACTAGGTAAAAGAAAGCGTGGTCTTTCGACTACACTTATTGGTTGGAGCGAAGATCAAGCATTGTACATCAGAGAGTCGCTCTCTAATTCCAACCGGTAGATCTCCAGCACTGCCTTGGAACTGAGAAGAAACAACAAAATAAAATACCTGTGGATTGCTGTAAGCAAGATTTTTTGCCGTAAATCTAATGGTGCCCCGAAAACTTTTCTTGCTCAGGTTCGGGATTTGGATGCTCTACGATAATTTCGACATAAGAAGAAAATATTCCCTATTGACATCGTGGGGAATATGGTTTGCAGTAATTTTATCTTACATGCTGATGATTATTCACTTTATTTATTTTATTACTCTACACATTCTATATTGTTTTGATGCTGTCACTACAAAATTGGCAATTATTACAGACTTTATTTTTCTTTTCGAAAGGGTTGCCCTGTATATGGTATTGTCTCCTTCTTGTAAGACTTGATGGCCTTTCTTAATATATTTCACTTCAATGCTATTTCCCTGCTTGCTCATTTTAATGAATTCGCTGACTATTTTGGTCAGAGATCCTTTTATATTATAGCTGTACCTGAAACTTGGCTCAAGCCTCAATTTGATTCGTCAAATATCAGCCTTAATAATTACTCACTTTTCAGGAAAGATAGAGAGTCTCGTAGAATTGGTGGGTCTACGTATATGTCCATAACGATTTAAAGGGTAAGATCTTACATGTCAGTACTGAAACTACTGTACCGGCTACTGAATTTTTATTTATTGACGTCTTTCAATCACGTGAACGTCTACTTTTTGAGGTTGTATATAAACTACCCAATCCTGGTTTTGGTAATGAATTTGAGACGGAGCTCTTTGATTACACGCTTAATCATAATAATGTTATAATTACAGGGGATTTTAAAACAAACTTAAATATTAGCTCTAACCAATGCAAATACCTTACGTCTTTGGTCAATTCAGCTGGTTTATCTATAGTACCACATGAATCTACGCACCATGATCTTATTCAAATACATTACAATTTTAATTCAGGTATAAATCTCGCCCCGTGTTTAAAAAAATTCAGAAACCTAAGTAAATTTGATGAAGATAGATTGTTTACTCTGCTCTCTGAAGCTGATTGGACAAGTGTATTTTCTGATAGAAATTTAAATTGAAAGGTAGAAAAACTCAATAATATATTAATTGCAGCATTCAATGTAATGGCTCCAGTACATGATTTTCAAGCTAGGGAAAAATCTTGTCCGTGGATATCGAAAGAGATTAAAAGTCTCAGAAGGGAAAGAGACAAAAAGTATTATCAAGCTAGGAGGACCAATTACCAAGCAGGATTGAAGGAATTCCGTTTCTTTAGGAATCTGGTTCAAACTAAGATAAGGGAAACTCAAAATAAATATAACCATAATGAAATTGTTAACAAGAATAGGGATGAAAATATGTGGAGGATCCTTTGGCGGCTTGGAATTATTCCCTCTCAGAGTCAAAACTTTGATCAGAACTACCAGGTAAATGACTTTATGGAACGATTCTTGATTGAGCCTTTACCAATTGATACTACTTTCTTATCCAGTGAATTACCTACCTTTGATGATTCTAACTTTTACTTCTCTTATATTGGGGCAGATTCTCGGCTACCAGTAATTGCCCAGATAACCTTAGGGGCTATCGGTATTGATAGTGTCCCGATTAAAATGGTTAAACTTTCTCTCTGTGTGATGCTTCCTGTTCTACTTCATATTTACAATTGTGCTCTACAGCTTGGGATTTTCCCTAATATTTGTAAAAAGTACTGATTCGCCCTATTCCTAAGATCACTTATACTTCAACTCTAACAGATTTTCGTCCTATCTCTATCCTCAGTGAATTAGCGAAGCACTTGAGAAATTAGTGGATAACCAACTAACTGAATATTTGGATAAACATAATCTGCTTGATCCTTTCCAGTCTGGATTCCGGAGGGAGTACAGTACCATCACTGCTTCTTTTAAATTTAGTGCTGGTTTAAAAGCTGCAATTGACAAAAATGAAGTAACGATTGTTGTATGTTTGCATCTTTCTAAAGAAATCTTCTCATATTTAAGGGTTGAATTTGAGAAATTATTGTCCTAATGTTTCACTGTTTTTCATTTATTCTGGACGGGTTTCATTCAAAATTGTGACAAATATGTAATTCTGAAATTCAAACAATACTATTAAATCTGTTTCAATCTGAAATGGTCAAATTAAAAACTGACTTATATTGAAACCAAACAATTCAGATTATTT
This sequence comes from Andricus curvator, assembly GCA_932195095.1. NCBI lineage: Eukaryota > Metazoa > Arthropoda > Insecta > Hymenoptera > Cynipidae > Andricus > Andricus curvator. The sequence continues at coordinate 20,235 of CAKNYM010037631.1, read as the reverse complement.
AAATTAGAAAATATTAAACTGAAAACTGAAAACTGACTATGAAGGCATTCAATGTGAAATTTTGTGAGATTTAATATAGATTTAATAGTGAAATTTCCCTGATATTTTTAATATTTGAATTTAAAACTACTTCTTTGTGGAATTGGAAATTGGACACCATCTTTAAAATTGGGAAATTTTAAAATGAATATTCTGGAATTTAAGATTTTGATTATTTCTTTTAGCCTGATTCGTGGTGATAAATAAAAAATCGTGTTTATCTTCTTTAAAATCTGATTTTATCTATATTTCAAACAGCTAATTATGTGATCTCCTAGCATAAACTTATTTGCTCTCGTTGAATTTACTAATGGATGAGTGAAACAAATCAAACAAAACTATTACGCATTGAGAACTATAGTTTTTAATGGAAATTTTTAAGATGACAAATATATTATCAACAGGTGTCAATATCATTTCACCAGAGAAATAATTTGTAATTCAAACAATAAAATACCGAAAAATAAAATCAATAAAACTGAAATATATTTGAATAAAGTCAGTTTTGTCCACTAATTAAATTTTAATGATTCTTGTAGGTTAAGCGAACAATTTACAGGCATTTATAGTGAAATTTAAAAACAAACAAAAATTCAGAAAGGGGCTAAAAAAAAGTTTGATTCATTATTTCGCTTAAAAGCGTAGCTTCAATTGTTTCAAATATAAATATTTCGATTCATTATAATTTTCATTATCGACTAGAACGAAAATAATGAACACTCTTTAACTTTCAGAGGAAATCAAATAAAAAATTTCAAAATAACTTTTAGAACGCGATGCTTAATTGATTTTAGATTTTAATTTTTAATCAAATTTATAATTGATATGTGCAAGCGATTTTTGAAGTCTTATTGTTTAAAATTTAATATCAATGCCAATAGCGAACAAACGTTGATTCCTTCTTTTTATTTTTTATTTTGGAAAACAACTTTCTTACTCTCAGCATCTTTTAAATTTAATGCGCAGGGGTGTGTGCACGTAAAAAAGGATTGATAAGTAAAAATAACTTTTATAAAAAAAATAATAGAATCAAATAATGAATATTATCGAATATTCCTTTTTAACGTAATATTTTGGCGATAAAATAACTTGCTTTCATGGACAAGGTGTAGTAGATCATAAAAGTGTATCATTGAATATAATTTTTTAATGTTATAAAAACATTTTCATTGTGTATTTTAAAAACGGAAATTAAAATTTTCATCTTCTTTTATGTTAAGTGATGTTACCAGTAAAGCTTGGTAATAAAAATTTTCAATTTGATATTATTACTTAATTTTATATACAAAGAACTGAAAATTGCTAGCAATCTAAGTTCCTGAAATTTTTTTTCTTTGTTTCAATCAGCCCTTTGGGTGATATGGCGTTTTCAAAAAAGTTGGTTCTCAAAATTCAAACTCCTGGAACTTTAGAATTTTTGTGAAATAACTTTGTCCATAAACATTACTCGTCTAACACTAAATTTGAACCAAGTTTCATAAAAATCGCTAGCCCCCATACATCTGTGATATTCCAGAAATAGATTGACCCAACAGTATTTTTTCTAAACTCATGTTTATAAAATTGCGTTTTACAGTACGAAGTTTGTAATACGCAGATTGTCAAGTTACATGACTCATTTTCTAGGGACATAAATAATGTTTGCTTATTTTATAACAATTAAGGTTTCATTACTTAATGATTCTGTTCCTAAACTCCGTCTCGCCGGGTAAATGTAGATAATGAGTTTTGTCAATAATTAGATAACAGTTAACATAATATATACAAGTAAAGATTTAAAAATTTTACCAGTTACATCTCAGGCAATTTTTTGAAAATTAATTCTCTGTCTCTAGTAGAATGAGAATTTTTATTTGCACCCAGATCTTCATTTTTATGATGTATCTTTATTCTGTTCGTAAGTAGAATGCAATGTAATACCAAATCAGCAATATATTAAAATATCTTACACCCAGATATTGACTACAATAAAAAATTCTCAAGCTCTAATGTCAATAATAAAAACTTTAAAATGTGCATTTGCGGTGTTGATGTCCAATCCTCTAAGTCAGACAAAATTGTAGATCTGTTTCCGGTTTAGGATTACATCACCCTTTGCTGGATTATTTATTGTCTTTGTATATTTCTTTATATTTTTCAAAATAAACATTTTTAAAAGGCCGCTTATTTTCCGAGGTATCGCGATTTTTCATTTCGATTATTTTATCCTTCCTTTCTTTCAAGAAACATTCTTTGCCTTTTGTTAATTTTTTCTCTTCTGGAGAAATTTCTGTCTTGAGTTTTATTCTCTGGGAACGTCGCTTTCTTCGCTTCCATTCTCCATTGGTAATTGTCATCAAAATAAGCCTTCAACCCTTTGTTTATAAGAGCGTTAAAGCTCGTACTAAAAATGCTATATTTTAAAACAGTTTAAACAAGCCTCAGCGAGATTTGTCGGAAATGATCATTTAAATCTTCTAAAATCTTCAGTTGAAAATATTATTGACATTTCGAGCGATGTGAAGAAATATCCAGATATTCTTTTATTGTAGAGTATCACTAATTTCAAAAATAATAATTATACATAAATGTCACAAAATTAGAACCCCTCTAAAAGAAGGAGGTAGTGGAAGTGGTTCGCAGGGGAGGGTGAATGGTTTTTTTCTAAGGGAGAGAAGTAGGGGAGGGGTATTTGTGTAGAGGAGGAAAAAAGAAAGATGAAGTCCTATTTCAAAAAATTTTCCCTCTCTATCCTTTTCTGCCAGCAGCAGCCTGGTTGCGATAAATCGATACAATGTTATGCCAATCTGTTTAATATGTAAATTAGCATGTAACACAAACAATATGAAAGATTGTTGTTTCATCAAACTTTATACATTTCTATTGTTTTTTTACAGAATCAAGTTCACAGGGAAGTAGAAACCACCGCAGTTTTGTACGCAGGGATGTGCCGCATCCTCCTCCTCCTCTGAACTATATACCAGGACTAGAGATTCCTGAAGGTCTAGAAATAAGGTTCCATCGTAAACTCATTGCAGTAAATCAAGATAATATTATTGTTCCATATATGCAACATGAGAAGTATACTTTACTGAAGGAGCCCTGCGGCAATGCAGTAGAGTACGAGGTTCAGCACGTTTCCGAAGAAGATTGGCTAATATTAGTCGCTCAGTGGGCTCATGTAGCACAACAAGGTTCCTGGGTCGTTGATAGTGCTGTAGCAACTGTAAAGGCGATACATCTTGCTCAACTTGCCGCTAAAAAGGGTCGGCGTAATCTTATAGACCAGAGACCATTGGTTCATCATCCGGGCATGCTTCATGACCAACAGGGTCTACCTATTTCTCAACCCGCAAGATCAGGATTTCGTGTTGATTCACGTGATCGAGGCAACATAGTCGACCTTCAACTGGCTCGACATACTACTGAACCCGAGGAATCGGACTCTAGTTCTAGCCTTTGTTTTAGTGAATCCGAGAGATCGGATGCTTGTTCTTCTTCTAGTGGATATCAGAGCACACCCAGGTCTTCAAAGAAGGGCCTACGATCTATGCTACTTCGCTCTAGAAGCAGCCGAAATTAAAAAATAATAATTTAAAACTATGGTATGCATTTGCTGATGACACAAAAAAAACGAACGTGTTACAAATTAATTTTGGAACGGTCAATAATTGAATGTATTTCGGCGAAAGTTTCACCGAGGTTAAGAGAATAGTTCTGACATCATCTACTATGTCACATTGTCAGATGTGCCAAGTGAAACCATAGTGAGCAAATTAGAATAGAACGTACAATCGGCAAACAAAACCCAAGTATAGCTTTGTTCGTGCTAATAAGTTTTTTTCTGAAATAGCTTAGACTATTATAGAAGCAACATGACTTATTTTACTTTACGAATAATTGATGTCAACATTATCTTTTGTTTTCTCTATAGATGTGTGGTCTTGCGAGTATGTCGATTACATTTAGGTTGATGACGCATACCATCAACAACTTTACGTATTACCCTTGTCGACACTAATGTCAAAGTATATCTATGGTATACATTTATGCAATAAAAATAAATCAAATATAAAATGGAACATATTTTTTCGATGAGCCGTTAGCACATAAGTTCTCAAATGCAACACTAATCCAGAAGAAAGAGTCTGATGTCGTTGGGTGCGGTTGAAACAACAACGTATAAAGTAGTGGGAAATTATAAAAAATTAGGTTCCTGAACTTAAAAATGAAGCAAGATTTCTTTCTGTTCTTTTAAATTTTTAAAATAAATTTTTCCGTAACATTCATTTCAGTTAAAAAAGTGCTAAGGAATAATATTTTCTTGTATTTCTTTATAAAATGGATCACGATCACTGTGAAAGTCAGATAACATATTAAAAAAATGCAAAAAAGCTGCAAAAATGAAATTTTTGTATAAAGTTTAAACAAAATTTAAAGTGAGTAAAACAATAGTTAGGTAATGTAGAAAAATGGGCAGTACAACTTTTACCCTTTCTTAACTTTTTTCACAAATTTATTTCTTGGCACGAATGCCATCAGCTGTGGTTGAATATGAATTTTGTTTTTTGATTGGCTGTAAGGCGTGCGCGAAGAACGGTTCACTTCGCGCACTGTTCGATACCTAGTGTATTAGTGCACGAAGAACATCTCCCACTTAGTGTGCGAATTGGGAACTTTGCGTTACTATTTCGAAAACGCAATTTTTTTGCTCCCGTGCACATTTGAATATTACTTAAAATCAAACTAAGAATATTTTATCCACTATGAAGTGCTAAATCGACTCTAAATGATCTACGAGGGTCGTTCCAAAAGTAAGTTCCGACATGCTAGGAAAAATAGAAGAAAATTTCGAAATTTCAAAAAGTTATATATTTTGATTCGCCAGAATCTATATTATTTTTCAACCTTATCGCTAAACCGCTCAAGGCATTTCTTGTATCATGGTTCAAGTTTTTGCAGACCAGCAGTTTACCAATCCGTGCCCATTTTCGTTAGGTAGAGGTTGACTTTTTCATCAAGTTCGGCGTCCGTACGGAACTTCCTTCCACTCAGATGAGTCTTGAGCTGGAGAAAAAGAAAAATATCACTTCGAGCAAGGTCTGGGGAGTGAGGTAGGCGAGGAAAAACATTCCAATCTTTGTTGAGTAAATCTTGCGTCACTCTGCTGAATGTGGGCGTGCATTTTCATGGAAGAACATCACTTTTATTGTCAACACACTTGTTCGCCCGTCCAGGAAACTTTTCTTCTACCTGCAAATTATCTCAATGCTTATAACTCCTTCTCCATACACTGAAGTAACCCTACGGTGAATTTCGGGAACACCAACAACTTCTCAGATTAAAAGTCTGATTATAGATCGAACTTCACAATTGGATACGCTAGTCAGGGGAAGCTCCATTGTTACAATGATACTCATAAGAGAAAACAGCTGATAACCACCTGATAAAAATTCAGTAATGTTCTGAGATACAAACGAAAATACTTTTGGAACGACTCTCATACTTCTTACTATATTTGAAAACCAGATTTTTCTTAATGTCAACACGCTTCAGACGAAACCAGCGGACTGATCCTACATACTAAGATAACAGTCTCAGTGAAGTATAAGGGAGCAATTTTTAAACACACTAGCTCGTCTTTTAAGAGCTGCTGGTCTTAAGTGCAGAAGAACCAGAATTTCGATCGGACTGTGTGCATACCCGTTTTCTCTGTGTGAGGTAATACGCAAATTACATTGCTGTTTGCATGGAACCTTTGGTTCTCTCTGTGTGAAAGGAAAAGAAAACTAGATGTGAAAGTTTTATTGTGTTTTGTTTTGTTTCTTTAATCGTGTGTTGAGGTCTGAAATAATGCTTCCAAGAGGCAAAGATCCAAACGAATACACGTTGGTCGAATTGAAAGAATTTTTGCGCGTTAGAGGTCTGCCAATTTCAGGTAACAAACCAGAGTTGATAACTCGGTTGAGAGCATTTGACCCGAACATCTGGGAAACTCTGGACGTCGAAAAACGCAGGGTAGCTGAAGAGCAGAGAGTCGCAGAAGGGCGAGCTGTTGAAGAACAAAGAGGTTTCGATGAAAAAAGATCTTTGGATAAGCAAAGAGCGTTGGATGAACGAAGGCGCGAGGACGATCGAAGAATTGTTGATTTGCAGGGAAGAAACGAAGCTAGAAAACAGCTCGAGAATCACGTCGATCATCATGGCCAGGATCTAAATGTTGCAAATGTCCCAGCTGATATGGAATGCGAAAGAGAGTTGCTGCGACGGGAGAGAGAGCTTCTGGAACGAGAACGGGATGTTTTGAGATGAGAGCGACAGATTGGAGCGGCATCGCCAGGTGTATCATTGGTCGCTACCTCAACTGGTTCATCCTCGTCGAGTGGTGGAATTCGGGCGATCAAAGATCTCCTAGGTGAGTTCGATGGCACCGAAAATACTTTCTTGAACTGGAAACAACAGTTATCACTTCTAAAGATGGCTTACGATCTCGGCGATAACGCAACTAAGATTCTGATTAGCTCGCGTTTAAAAGGCAGCGCTCTTAGTTGGTTTCATTCGTGGGCGGAGCATTTGACATTGAGTATCCCTGACATTTTGCGCGAGGTGCAACAAATGTTTGACTTCAGACCTGCGAAACTGACACTCAAAAAAGAATTTGAAGCACGAATGTGGCAGACTTGTGAATCATTCGCAAGCTATTTCCATGAGAAAATTATCCTCGCGAGCCGTGTACCTATCCCCGATGAAGAGCTGATCGATTATTTGGTTGACGGAGTGAACGATGAGCTACTACGAAACGAAGCTCGTTTACTGAACTTTCAATCAAAAACGGACTTGCTTAAGGCCTCTGAAAAAATTAGTCTCTCGGAAAAGAAAATAAGTGACGTAAAAAATCGCAAAGAGTCTAAGCCCAGCACAAAAAATCTTGAAAGTGAAGTGTTCTACAACAAAAAGTTTATAAAGTACTATAAATGCCGCGAAATGGGACACATCGCGTCTCAATGCAGGGCATCTTCCACGGGTGCGAACGGAACTTCCGTTGCAATTCTTCCAGTTATTGGGCGAAGGATTTTCCACAATTAACGTCAGATCCAACGAAGGAGGCACAGCCTGATTTGAGAAGGTTAACGAACGTCGTATAGCCTTCATAGCAGACGACGGAAGTGGTAATGTTTGTAAGCTTACAATTAACGCTATGATAGATTCCGGTTCACCGATTAGCCTTATTAAGAATAGTTTTGTACCTAATATTTTGCGATCAGCCCTCCCGGCCAATAACGATCAATTCAGCGGCATTAATGATTCTCCACTCAAACTCCTTGGTCTATTGAACCGTGATTTTTAAATTCAGGGTATTGATTTAGATGTGAAATTTCATATTGTACTCGATGAAACGATGCATGCAATTGCCTTGCTAGGTCCAGATTTTACGACACGTCCGGAAATAACGATTAATATAGTTGGAGTAAATCTTGAGATTTTACAGAGAGACGTTGATTAAGTCGATAGTACTTTAAATGAAGTTCAGCAAGAGATTAACCAGATGTCTCAAATCCATTTTATTATTAAAATCAAAAGTAATCGCGAACACTTAAAGATAAATGCAGAAATCGGTGAAGATGCGATAAAGAAAATTCGCGAGGTTTACAGAACTGATTATCTCTCAGCAACTTATTAGTTTTCGGTCGCGAAGATTATCTTTTGCTGATAAAGAAAAACTACAGATAATTTTGGATAACTTGAAAGATAGAGGATTTATAAGAACTACTAACTCACCTTACGCGAGTCCGATTGTTCTTACCAGGAAGAAAAATGGTGAAATCCGTCTTTGCAAAATCAGCTAAAAGATAAGAAGTACTTTACATCCCTAGAACTGAAAGACGGTTTTCACTATGTAAAAATGAGTGAATCATCAATCAAATGTACCTCTTTCGTCACGACCTTAGAGCAGTTTGAATATCTGAGAATGCCTTTTGGACTGACCAACGCACCCCGAGTTTTTCAACGTTACGTCAATTCTATATTTGCACCTCTCATGAGGCAAGATAAAATACTCTTGTATTTGGATGATATCTTGGTAGCTTCTCGAGATCACGACGAGCACCTTGCGACCTTACGCGATGTTTTTAAATTGGCAGGCAAAAATCACATAGAATTTCGACTGGACAAATGTCATTTCGCTCAAACAGAAATAAACTATCCCGGTTATTGTGTAAGCGAGCAAGGTATTCGTCCCAGTGAGGAACACATTGAGGCTATTCAGAAATATCCGATATGTGGGAACTCAAAGGAGCTGCATCGTTTCCTTGGTCTCGCCAGTTACTTCCGACGATTCATACTAGGGTTTTCAGTTCTATCTAAACTGTTATATGAACTACTCAAAGGAAATGCGAAATATAAATTTGAAGTTGTTGAAAACAAAGTGTTCGAAACGATAAAGAAATATTTGACAAGTAGGCCCCTTTCAGCGATTCATTCTCCGAAAGCTAGTACAGAACAACATTGCGATGCATCAACAAGCGGGTTTGGTTCCATTCTGCTTTTCTCTTTTACACCAGTTATGTATTTTAGCCAGCGAACGACTCCTAAAGAGTCAAAATATCACAGCTTTAAACTAGAATGTGTTACGGTTGTTTACGCAATAAAACGTTTCCACATATACCTCGATGGAATAATATTTAAGATTATTACGAATTGTGATAGTTTCCGTCTAACGCTTAGTAAACAAAATGTTAACCCGCGAATTTCGCGATGGGCACTCTTCTTGGTAAGATACGTTTACGAAATTGTACATCGACCCGGCAAACGCATGAACCACGTCGACGCGTTAAGTCGCTGTATCCACGTGATACAGGGGAATAAGTTCGGAAGAACTCTATCAATTTTCCAATACTAGGCGTATAACCTAGGCGTATAATTACTGATCGTAGAACTGCGTTTACATCTAACGTCTTCATGGAATTTCTGAAGTCCGAAGTTATAGACCATGTTCTTATTGCGGTAGGCACACATCGTGCTAATGGACAGGTTGAAAGATTCAATCACGTGATCACTCCTATGATGGCTAAGTTATGCGAAAGTTCAGATAGATGGGATCGTATATTAGATCAAGTCGAATTTGCAATAAAACACACAGTTTCTCGATCGACAGGAAACACACCTAGCCAATTGTTATTCGGTTTCGATAAAAAAGGACAGGTAAACGATTGCGTAAACCTGCTCTTAGAAGAAGTTTCAAGCGAGCGCGATCTCTAAACGGCTCGACAAAAAACTTCTGATAGTATCGAATATAATCAGTCAGTAAATAAACGATATTATGATAAAAAGCGGAAATCGGCAAATGTATACAATGTAGGGGATTATGTTATGATTCACAACAACGAAACAACACCTGGAATTAATAAAAAAACTCCTTCCTACGTTTAAAAGTCCATGTGTAATAAACAAATTTTAGATCACCATCGTTACATTGTTACTGATATTGAGGGATTCGAGGTGACTCAAAAATCTGATACTGGCAGGTGTACTGCCAGTCAAATGAAACCTTATAATAAAGACGAAAATTAAATTACATGCGATGATTTATTATTTGTAAGCGTTCTATTTTGTATGTTTTGCCGAGACGGCTCGATGTAAGGACGGCCGAACTGTAGGAGATAGTTTGTATTTACAGTTCTCGAAGCTTCTCGAAACAGGATTTTACTAGGAATCGAGAACCTTCTAAAACTCTTTACCGGGAAGATTCATTTCTATGCTCGTGCTCTGATTGGCTATCTTGCGTCAGGCCCTCCCCTTTCCAGCCATCGAAGCGCCCTTGCAAGCCAGCGGGAGAAAAAGGCCGAGTGAGTCTGGTTCGAGCAAGCGACGTGTAAACATAAACCGAATAAACTTATAATTACTGGATCATCCGCTCGCTTATTATTTCTCGTATCTCCTTCTCCCCACGGACTCCAATTGGAACATCTACTGTGCCTGCTGAAAATACTTTTGCTAGCGTTCGAAATTTACAGCCAACCACCTCAACAGAGATAGCATGGGAGAGCATCAGTTGAAGAATCCAAATGAAAGAGGAATTTCTACGTCTCTATTATGAAAGCACGAAGTTTGCAACTAAAAGCGAAAAGTGATACAAATTGAGGAAGAAGTTTGCTGCAGAGTCTCCTCATATACAGAAAATTGCAATCAGAGACCTTATCTCTAAGGTGAAGGATATGAGGAATAATTGACTTATCTGAAAGGACCGAGCAATGGAGATTGAACGATAGGTTGAATTGCCGTGCAAAAATGTCCACAATGATTATCAGCTACAGGAAACTGCACGGCAAGATCAGGTGGCGACTGATTGAAACGACATAATTATGCTTTGATGTTTCTGCGCAACCTCATGATGATTCAATGGGGACGGCGACTGACACTTGCGGCCGCTCGAGTCGCTGTGGTCTTTTATTACTGTGAAATTGTAGCCTTCTAAATAAGTTCTGAATTTTCGAATTGCCCATACTACTGCTAGACATTCTTCCTCTGTGGCTGAATATTTTCTTCCCGTTTGATTCAACCCTCTGCTCGCGTAAGCTATTTCATAATTATTCCCGTCTATATTTTGGGTCAGTACAGCCCATAATCCTGTATCACTTGCCTCAGTTTCTAGTTGAAATGGGCAATTGAAGTCTGGACATGCTAAAATAGGAGATTTTGTTAATAAATTGTTGATGGTTTGCATTGCTTGTTCCTGTTCTGCTGACAGTTTCCATGTCTTACCCTTTTTTAACATCATATTTAGGGGTTCAACTACCTCTGCAAATCGCGGCATAAAACGCTTATACCACGAAGCCATACCTATCAGTCTTTGTAATTGTTTCAGTGTTTTTGGTCGTGGAAAATTTAATATCGGTTTAATCTTTTCATGGTGGACCTGCAGACCCTTCTTATTTACTATGAACCCTAAATACTTGACTTGTGAGCATCCGAACTTGCGTTTTTCAAAACTAATTGTCAATTTGGCTTCGTTTAATTTATCTAATATTAAATTCAAATAGTGTAAATGTTTTTCGAATGTCTGTGGTACTATTAAAATGTCGTCTAAATATGCAAAAACTGTAGTTTTTTGGTCTGGGGTGATAATTTTTTCCATCAGGCGTTGGAACTTTGCCGGAGCAGTAGTAACCCCAAACGGTAACCGCTTAAACTGAAACATTTCTTTACCCGGTACAGTAAACGGCGTTATTTTCTTGGATTCTTCTTCTACAGGTATTTGATTATAAGCCCATTTTAAATCTGGCTTTTTTATCATTACTACTGGACTTGACGAATCCGAGCTTTTGACGGTTCAATAATTTCCTCTTCTAACATCCTGTCTATTTCCGCGTTTGTTTTTTCCCTAATTTTTGGGCTTACATGATGGTATCGCTGTTTAATCGGACTATAATTTATACATCTATCCTATTTTTTGTCAAATTTGTTGGTTTTAATTCCTTTGTCCTTTTTGGTATTTTGTTCCTTAATAATATTTCTAACTTTTCCTGTTGACTTTCAGTTAATTCAATGATTCCTTCCCAAGTTTCTGATGCGGATATTTCCTTTTTTGCTCCTTTCGGGTTTCTTTTTGTTATATTATTTAACAATATCGCTCTCTTTCTAAAGTTATTCCAACTTCTTTTGTTCTTTACTTCTATCATTTCGCTTAATGTTTGATCTTTCCTTTTATTTTCTTTCCTATTTTTCATTTTCTGGTTATAAAATGTGTGTGACTCGATTACTATCTTATTTCCGTCTTTCTTCCCTAACTTGTTTCCCTCTTCACTAGCTTGTGGGTATACATATCTCTTTTGGTGTGGTCACTTCTTGGATATAACTCCAGGGACGAGATTATTATTTGTTCTGGGATATTTTCTGAAAGGGGGAATTTTTTACTATGGGGATTTTGGTGTTCCGGGGTAGGATTATTCTTGGTATTTTGGTATTTTGAGGTGTTTTTATTTCCTATTTCCTTACTCATTTTCTTTCCTGAATTACCCGTTTTCAAACTAGTTTTTGATTCAAATTTAATAGGTTTTCCTTTTAATTTCTTGTCCCTCTCATTATCCCGTTGTCTTTCTGTTTCTTCCCATTTTTGGTCTGGGTGCTAGTATTTTTTACTAATCCTAATTCTACTTCAGGAAAGGGTTTTGGAAGAGCTATGTGTTGAGCTTCCATTGAATATAAAATGTGAGGTTTTGTCGAGAGCCACCACATTCCTGTTTCAAAATTCATTCCGATTCCTATATTTTTTAGCATGTCATTCCCTATGATTCCTACCCATTTTAATTTTTGGAATAATCTAAATACCATCTTTTTACCTTCTTGTCGTATTTTAAGGGGAATGTCCGTTTGTCCTATAATATCTACTTACTGTCTGTTTGCTACCATAATTTTTTGGAATTAGGTTCTACAATTTTATACGTCGATTCTTGTATTTTATCCAGTAATTCTTTACCTGCGTAAGAGTGTGTCGCTCTTGTATCAATCAAAACTCGAAATAATACTTGATCGAATTCTATTAATAAATGAAACCTTGTTTCACCTGGATCATCCTCATCGGAATTTAATTTCTCGGGCGATTCTCTAATTAGGAAAGTCACTTTTGCCCTTAGTGCCTGCCTGTCGCGTTTCCCTGGCAATAGTAACCTTCTTTTTTAAACTGCCTTATTTTGCCGCATGTAAAACATTTTAGAGGTTCTCGGGTTTGTGCCTCTTTATTTAGATCCGGCCCGTCCTGTGCACTTGAACGGGTGTCTCTACTTCTTTGCGGTTTAAATCCACCCCTATTATTTCCCTTATTTTGCGATGTTTCATTTTCGCAACTACCACTCGCGTTTGCTTTTTCTGTTTTTCTTGATATTTCCGGGGATATTTCAGTTATCGCTAAATGTGAATTACCATCATTTTGATATGCGTACGGTGGAGCTGATAAAAAATGTGGCCATTGATTCCATGGGTTAAACGGATACCTATTTACTCTACTTCGACCTCTACCGTTCCATCCCCTATTACCACGGTTATCTTGATAATTTTTTCCTAATGCCAGATTATTCTGTGCTTTAAATTCATTGCTTTGTTGATTTTGTTCTGTATTCTTATCAAAATTTTTACCCTTATCATTTTTTTGTTGATTGCTGTGTCCTTTGTATTTTGTATCCACAACATTTAATATCTGTCCTCGAATCTTGGAATCTAATATTCCTTCCTCAAATCCCTTAGCTCTGTCGAATAGCTTTTCGAATGTGTTATAACTATCCCGTGGGATGTGCATTTTGTATTCTAATCTCATGTCATTACAAAATCTAATTTTGTTCTTTATTTGTTCCCTGGATCTTTCATCTAAAAACGCTGTTTTTAAATCCTCTTTAAATTATTACAATGTGGTCCAATTATCCTTTCTAACTCTATACCAAGCTCTCGCTTCTTCCGATAAAATTGCTTTCAAATTTTGCAAAACGTTCTCATCGATAAGTTCGTATCGTTCCTGAAAATCTTCCAATTCTTCTAAAAATTCTGCTGGGCTATCCAAAATATTATTTCTAAATTGAAGTGGCCAATTAGACATTATCTGAAATGGCGTTTGGATCATACCTAAAGGAAAATTGTGTGCTGTATGACATCTGTCTGTTAGTCTATCGTTTCTACTTTCCGTTTCACTATCTTCGTATCCCCTGTCTATTACATCTCTATTTTCCCTACGAAAATTGTGTGAACTTATCATCCTGTTTCGTGTTTATGTTTCCATGTTTTGCGCTGTGTTAGTGTAATTGTCCGTGTATGCTTCCCTGTCGTTGTATTCTCGAATTTCATATTTTCTTTTTAATTTTTCAAGCAATTCTCTTTCTTGAAGTTCTATTTGTAATCTTTCTATTCTTTTATTCTGAATCTGTGTATTTTCTATACCAACTATCCAGTCACATTTTCGTTTGTCCCTGTCTGCTATAATTTCAAAATCATGATCTGAATCTATTTCTTCCTCCACCCTTTGTTGCTGCCCAACTTTTAGATTTTGAAATCTTGTTCCTGACGTCAATTCTTCATATTCATGATTTTCATCTGTCCCTGTATTTTTTCTTAAATGTCTAATTTTAACTCTACTTTCCCTTTCCATTTCCTACCAGAATCTCAATAGCTACGGCAATTATCTTGGAGTTAATCTCTTTTCTTACTATTGCTCGTCTAATTATAACTTGTTTTTGCCGATTTATACAAATTTTCTGTGATTACAACCTTGACTTTGTTTTCATTTTCCCTTTTACGTCACATTATCGATTTTCTGCTTCAAATTTAATTTCAATTTTTGCGAATTTATTTGATTTTACTTATTTTCTATTTCACTCTCTCATTTTTGACTCGATTTTCCCTGCAATTTCGCGTATCTTTTACTTAATTATCTCTCTTTATTTTCATTAATCGTTTTTATTTTACGACTTTTCTACCTAAACATGAGCTATTATCACATTATATTATTATCCTTAACACAAAAAATGTAAAAATAATCAGCATTTATCATTCAAATGATTTATACGAGAAATGTAAACATTTTTATCAATTACAAACAAACCACTGACTTCTTTTTCTGAGTTTTGGAACGAATTTTGTGCTCCGCACATGGCAACTGTCATTTTGGGCAATTTTGAAAATCTGGGATCATGTGTGGGTTTCTTATCGGATTGGGCGCCCGATATAGCAGGGTGGCTATGATCATGGAAGGGTTAATGATTCAAGGAAACTGAGAGCAGGTGAATTCGGTAAAAATACCGATGTAAAAATAATGCGTAAACTTTGTTGGTACTCCTGCCGTTGATGAGACAATCGGGCCGAAACCCGTCGAAAGGTCGTTATCCGTGCAAACTCTCCAAGTAGCTTTCAGCTGCCAGTAGGACTGGTAAATTTACTGGACCTCTCCGAGGTTGGGAAATCGCTGGCACAGATTCCTCCTGGGCACTCGCGAGAGACACTCTGATACGAGATAACCGGTCGTAGCTGATATCTGGGAGCACGTATGACCCGACCGGTCAGTACGCGCGAAATTGGGTAAACTGAAGTTCGAGCTGACTCGTCTTCATTCCTTCTCAAGGGGCGAGGGGAAAACTCCGATTATTCGTAAATAATCGGAGTCCTTTGGAAAATTATGTGAAAAGTTTGAGCCAGAGTCGGTTCTCTTAGGTTTCCGATTTTAACTTCGTTGCAAGGAGCGTTGCGGTAAGGCGCTTTACCCTGACGGACTAACTGTATAACTGCGTCATGACGTTGCGACACTTCACTCGAAGCGGGAGGCACACACATAGTGAATTGAATAAGCACGACGGCTAGTGATGCATGTCGATCATTTAAAATTTTTTCCAAAATCTCGTCAGATTAAATTAAGACCTTGAACACCATACTCATCACATCGAGACGAACGATCACTTAAGTCGAGATGATCGTCTCGTTTCGATCGACTTCTTTCATTACAAATTCTTGATCTCCATTAAATTTCAGCTCCATCTAACTATTTTTTAAGCAAATCTCGATTTTGTCCAAAAATGATCGACATGCATCACTAACGACGGCAAGCCTACGTTGATCAGCAGTGGATCCCCGATGGCTCAAGCCAACTGAAGCCGATGAGACCTATCCGAATATCAATATCAATTCATTTTAATCAAAAATTGTATACTACGGTTTGAAATTAATTATTTACTATAAGATTTCATGTTAATATTGAATTGAAATTGAAATTTCTTTTGATTTGGTGGCACTGTCGTACCTACCCAATAGGCTCTACGATTCGAAAAATAAAACAGAGAGGAAGAAGAAGTATTGGATGGACAGAGAGAGAGAGAGAGAGTATGCTCGTTTCGAATCGAAAAGTAGGACTTGTCATTGGAACACAATCGGATCGTCTCTGTCTATCTCACATGGTAGTAATGTCAAACGGTGAAGTGTGGACGTGAGAATTGTGAAAACTGTGTTTCTCGCGGACAGTTAATTTAATATTTATAGAAGCAAGTTATTTTCTGTTGAATAACTTCTTCGTCTGTCTGGTTATGAAACTGCGTCGCATGCATTATGCGATTACGCAGAAGTGCGTGCTTCCCATTTGAAGTGTTGACGTGAGGTGGATTAGTGCAAAAAAGTAACGTGCTTCTGGATGCTGCTGTCTTCGAATAATTTAACCAAGTGAGCAATAGAGTATCTGGACCGATTATTCGAGAGAAAGCTCTCCTTTTGAACTAGTGTAACATCAAACTTTCTTCTTCGTTTCCGTTAAATATCCATCTTACCCTTGTCTCCGTATTAGAAAAACAATTTTTTTAATCTTTTGCACCAAGTGGTAAAATCCACCGGAAACGGTTCACAAGCCCCTGACTGATTATTGGACCGTAACCCACCGTAATTATTGGAACTTTATTTTTTGACTAGGAATTTTTATCGTTTCTAATCAAAAAACCTATATGCAGTAAACTTTTCAATCTCACTTGTGAAATTATTGTCAAATAATTCACAGTGTTCAATGTCTAATCCTAATATCTATTTTACACGGATTATTAAATTATCTGATGTGATCTACTCACCAATAGAGTGAAGAAAAACTGCTGAGGTTATGAAGAGAGTAGCAATAGTGGTCCTCATTATCACAAAATAGAGGAGCCAGTTTCTCGAAGAATTTCCTGAAGAGTGTAACTGATACATATATATATGTTACAACCCGTTATCACGTTATCACGTGAATTTCCTTTCACATGCATGTCATATTGTGTGAATTTAAAGCATTAAGTTATTTGTCAATACTGCGTACACTGTTAGATAATTGTTAAAAATTTAATTCGTTCAAAAGATACGTAACGTCTAACGGGGGTCGGAAAAAATATTGTGTCTCTTATTGATAATTGTTATACCAAATTGCATAAAAGACTCATATATAATGTTGATTTTTTCCTAAAGATAAAATGGAAGATGAAAGCATTCTGCCCTCATTGACCCTGAAATAAAGTTTTTTTTCAAAATGTTTAAGAAGAATGATTTTTTATACGAAAATATCATTCTAGTGTGACAATAAAGGGTCTCGTAATTCACAGTTTTACAACAAATTTTATTTCCTTGATTTTTTGCAATCATTGAAAGATCACCTGAAAATTCTGAAAAAATTAGACTTTTTTCAAAATGCAGTATTGCCGAAGGAATCCAAGAAATTTTCTTCATATCTCCTAAGTTTCATTCTTGGTGAATCACTGCTTCACATTCAAAAAAAATTATTTTTGCATTTTTCTCGGGAAAAACAAAAGGTACATGAAAATATGATATATATCTGGCGTATCTTGCATCGTTTACGAAAAAATTTTCTAAAATAATGTTGAAAAAAAATCCCCAGCCACACAAAATTCTTGAAGCCTTATGTATGTGCCTTCCTTTTATAAGCAGAAACTTATAACAAATATATGAGAAAATAAAAAAGGTGAGGCTTTCCAGAAAATCTTCTTGACATTTTTCATCGAATTTCAAAACATGAAATGAAGATTTGCAAGAAAACCGTAACTTTTTTTCCAGCCGGAAAAATTTTCTAGGTATGTAAACCTTTATGCGGCAGGAGCCGCACAGGGATCTAGTCTGGGGCCAGACCTCTGGAATATTTCCTATGATGGTATCCTGTAAATGAAAATGGCAAAGAAAGCATCTCTGATGAGGTATGCAGATGACGTCACGGCAACTATCAGGAAAATGTGCAAATGAAGCTAAGCCAGGTAATGCGTCCGGTGTGCCGCTGAATGAAAGAACATGTTGGGAGCCTAGCACTACAGAAGACGGAGATTGTGGTTGTCATGACCAGGAAAATTGAAGCGTGCTTTCAGCTAAGAATGAGAAACGAGATGATACAGACCCAAAAGGCGACCAAACATCTCGATATCTTTCTAGATGCCAAACTCATATTTTTGGAGCACATTCAGAGAGCGCCTAATAAGGCAACTACAGTAATAATGGGCCTGAGAAGGCTCATGGCAAATGTTGGCGGTACAAAACTGAGCGTACGACACGAAGGAAACTGATGTCAGTCACTACATTTATCCTACCTTACGTGGCGGAAATTTAAGGTGACGCACTCAGGGTAGATAAGTAAAGACAACATGTGGCCGGAGTACAATGAAGAGGAGCTCTGAGAGTTGCCTGCTCCTATCATACTGTTTCCAAACTCGCGGAGGAAGACTGAGGTCGAAAAGTCGCCGCAAATGAGGAGTATTAATCTCACAACATGCAGCTATGGGAAACCAGATGGCAAAAGGAGTCCAGAGTTAGGTAAACGTTTATGCTTGTAAACGATCTCACGGCATGGATTGATCAAAAAAGCATGGAGAAGTGGATTACTTCTTGGCAGCTAGGAGATCTGCAAGAAAGCAGCTGGTTATGTGAATACAGTTTGACGACAAAAGAAAAAGAAGGAGCACATCTCTTTGAAGGATAGCGCCAAAATATAAAACAAGAAAAATCAGGAGGAACCCTAGTTGGTGCAGAAAACGAAACTACGCCTAAGTAATGCGAAGCGTTTTTCTTGGTGGATGTACGCCAATATCGAAAGGATGGTTTCTTTATAGGATAGCTGTGTTTTCAAGGTGTAAAAATAAAAACGGTCTCCACATTCCAAAGGTGCAGCCTGAGCCAGGATTAACTGACCCTTTTCAGGATCCACCAAATTATTCCGACGAGAAACTGAGAGGAAATGTATAACCCCTTGAAAGAAAATCTGAGTTGGAAGGGTTCGGTTCGTAAACCTGATTCTCGAAGGATCAATTTTTTCCTGCTGTTTAAGAAGCAACTCGTTGAGACACTTCGACTCAATTGAGGGATGGGGAACCTTCTTCACAGTTCCGTGTCAAAGCTAAGTAGATCCGACCTGTCATTCACAGACCTACAACTCGCACCTAATCCTAATTATTCCATTCCCTGTTTTTATCTCTACTGTAAAATAGCCTTTTTTAAATTAATAATTTTTAAATAGTGGCAAAATAGTATAGATAGTATAGTATCTTGGTTATGTTCATTTAACTTCAATGTTTTAATTTAATTATTACCTCATTCTAAGTACAAAGTGGCTAAAAAGTTGACAATTGTAGGAAAAACTGCAACTATCTCGCGTCGCTATAGGAGAAGATAGCTATAAACAATAATAATTTGTTCAAGCAATTATGTTTGTCGAATTTAATTAATTATTACCTCACGCGATTTGTGCCGAAATTTGGGTACGAATAGTCGGATTTTTGTGTAGATACACCCATATTTGTACCCAAATTTCGGTACACGTAGACACTTCCTGATAATAAAGTAAATTTATCGCTTTTATTTGCTCAAAAGAAATTAGAGATTAGCGAAATAATCTAGATATATGCTTCTAATTGTGAAGATTAGATGAGGTGAGGTGAGGTGGTCCAAAAACGCATTGTACAATTTTTTTTAAATCTTCATCCTCTAAGCCCCAAATTTTTTCTAATTCTAGCTCTCATAAATATAACGTCATAACCTGCGTCTTCATCCGACTTTATTCGCAGAACTGGAATTTGCCTAGACGTTTGGTCAGGGGAGAGGAAAACTGCAGAAAACCATTTTCCCGAGTTCAGCCGGTTTCCCGGCTGTCGAGTTTGAAAGTAGACATTCGAGAGGTCAGAGCATCGAGAGAATGTTTTGAATAATGTAGTGGTCCAATCTTTCAATCTATTTGATTTCATAAATTGAGTAGGGGAACGGACGTACAATTTGAAAAAAAGCAGAGCATAGAGGGATGAATTGGAAAAAATACCTGAATTTATTGGAATGGAATCTATTAAGGGGTCCGTAAAATCATGTTTTTTGTTCAGAATACATTCCTCGTTAAATTCGTTTGGTGGCCCTGAAAAGGGCCGATCGGCCTTTATATTTTGGCTCTGAGCCCTGAGAAGGGCGGATTATTTATTTTATTGATGGTGGCACCTATGTGGTTGCGGGTCTCACTTCCTCATCTTCCTATCACTCCTCGACTTCCGGTAGGCGGTATCGCTTCTTACTGCAGGCCGTATAATCACGGACCGGACTAAAGGTTCTGGGCGTGGGGGACTCACCGGTGTTGAATGTCGATGTCGCTAAAATTTTGCTTCTGGGTCGCTGGATTTGTAGCGCGAACCAGATTTCTCGAAGAAATCGGATGATGCCGCTGCTTGACGATCGAAATTACGTTCGATGCGAGAG
>CAKNYM010037630.1:0-19427 GCA_932195095.1 Andricus curvator | reverse complement strand
TTGGAAACTAAATGCTGCAATAATCAATAAAAATAATTTGACTTTTCAACATTTTCTATTTTTAACGAATTTTATCATATTTAGGGGTTGATTTGGGGTGTGTTACACATGTAATAGAGGGATGCAATTTTTTCGTGGTGCTTTCGGCACCAAATATAACAATAATCATTGAAAAAATTTTGACTTTTCAAAATGGTGTATTTTTAAGGAATTTTATAATATTGAGGGGTTGACTTGAGGTGGGTTCCACACGTACTAGAGGGATGAAAATTTGTCGTTCTGCTTGCGACATTAAATGCTGCAATAATGAATAAAAACATTTTTATTTTTCAAAATTGGGTATTTTTAACGAATTTTATAATATTGAGGGGTTGATTTGGGGTGGGTTCCACATGCGCTAGAGGGACGAAACTTTATGATGGTGATTTTGGCACAGAATACTGCCATATTCAGAGAAAACATTTTGACATTTCAAATATTTCATTTTTCGTTTTTTTTTTTTCGTTTTTTGTAAACGTTGCGAACTTCCGACTCATGCAAATAGGGTGATTTTTCACGAAAACAGGGGAATATATTTTTTAAATCAAATTAATGTAAGTAACTTACTGGATTTCATTTGAAACGCCTTGAATTCCTAAGATTTCCAGTTGAAATATATTGCACTTTCAACAGAATAGATGAATTTTTAACCAAATAGTTGAATTTTCAATAAAAAAGATAAATTTTCAACAAAGGAATTTTTAACCGAATAGTTGAATTATCAACTAAGAAATACTAATTTTCAACAAGAATGGAATAGCTAAATTTTCAGTGAAAATAAATAAATTTTGAACTAAATAATTTTTTCAACTGAAATGATTTGATGTTGAATTTTCAACCAAAGAAGATGAATTCTCAACGAAAAATGTGATAGTTGAGATATTAATTTTACATAAAAAACAATTAAATTCGACCAAAAATGACATTTCAACAAAATAGTTGAATCTTCCAACAAAAGAGATGATATTTCAAACAAAACAAAAAAGAATTTTCTACAAAACACTTGAATTATAAAAAGAAAAGATCATTTTCAACCAAAAGGTTGTATTTTCAAACGCAAAAAATTATTTTCAACAAAATAGTGGAACTTTCAACCGAAATAGTTGAATGGATACAAAAAAAAACAATTTTCTATCAAACAATTGAATTTTCAATCCAAAAAAATGAATTATCAACAAAAAAGTTAATTTTCAACCAAAAAGTTCAATTTTCTAACAAATTGTTAAATTTTCAAGCCAAAAAGACGAATTTTTTTACAAAATAGTTGAACTTTCAACCCAAAAAGACACGTTTTCAACCAAATCGCTGCAATTCAAGCCAAAAAGACAAATTTCAACAACACAGTTCTTCTTTCAACCTAATAGTTGATAGTTCAATACAAATAGTTCATTTTCAACTGAATAGTTAAATGTTTAACCAAAATAGTTGAATTTTCAACAAAATAGTTCAATGTTCAACCCAAAAAGACGATTTTGCAACAAAATAGCTGAATTTTCAACCAAACTATCACACATTTTATTAATACTACCCGGTCGACATAAATTAACACCAATTACAAGAAAAAAGTTAACCTTCAACAAAATAGTTGCATTTTAAAGCCAAAAATACAAATTCCTACATAATATTTGAATTTTCAACCAAATGTTGCAATTTCAAACAAATATTTGAATTTTCGACATGAAAGTTCATTTTTAACCAAATGGTTAAATTTTCAGAAAAAAAAAACGAATTTTCAACAACTTAGTCGAATTTTTAACCAAAATAGTTGAATCATCAACCCAAAAAAATTTTTATATTAAACAACTAAATTTTAAACCAAAAAATGTGAATTTTCTAAAAAATAGTTGAAGTTATAACCCAAAAAGACGATTTTTCAGCAAAATAGCTCAATTTTCCTCCCGAAAATATGGATTTTTAACAGAAAAGTTAACTCTTAACCAAATACTTGAATTTTCAATAAAAATGGTTGAATGTTACATCCAGAAAAACGAATTTTTAACCCGAAAATATGAATTTTCAACAAAAGAGATCATTTTCGAACAAATAGTTCAATTTTCAAACCAAGAAGATGAATTTTCTACAATACAGCTGAACTTTCAACTCAAAAAGATGAATTTTCGATAAAATTGTTGAATTGTAAACTCGAAACTTTGAATTTTCTACAAAAACATTAATTTTAAACTAAATAGTTGAATTTTCAAAACGAAAATATAAAATTTCAACAAAAAGTTAATTTTTACGCAAATAGTTAAATTTTGTGTTAAAAAAAGACGAATGTCAAACAAAGCAGTTGAATTTTTAACAAAAAAAGATGACTTTATAACAAAATAGTTGAGTTTTCAACAAAATAATTATATTTTCAACAAAGTAGTGGAATGTTTTATCAAATAGTTAGATTTTGAAATTACAAAGATAAATTTTCAACCAAATGTTCGAACTTTTAAATAAAAAAGGGTAAAATTTAATAAAAAACAGTAGTATTGTCAACCTAATAGAGAAATTTTCCAGTCAAAAAGACAACTTTTTTAGTAGACAGTTGAATTTTCAATAAAAAAGTTTATTTTCAATCAAAAAAGTTGGATTTTCTTATTGAATTCTATACGAGAAAAGGGAAATGTTTCTTGATGACAGGGGGAAAAAGGGACATTTTGTAAAAAAGCGTAAAAGAGGGAATATGGGAATGACTCTAAAGTCTGCGCTTCTGAAAGCTTGTTTAATATTAAATAATTAAAAAAAGGTTTATTTCTACTTTCTGATTTTGAAAATTTTCAAATTTCAAACGCTTCTTCATTTAAATCCTCAATTATATATATTTAAAACTTGATTTAACATTATTTTCAAAGTATGAATATTCTGGATAATTTGGTATTGTCGTCAACTTTATCAGAATAGAAATTGTTGGAAAAGTGAAAAAAATAGATGAAATTAAAATTTGTAAATAAGTTTGATCATTTTATAAAATAGGTTTATATTGTTTACCCATATTTATCGCTCATAATCATTAATTTATAATTGAGTTTAATTAAAAATTGACCAAGTTGAAAGATTATGATATAAAAAGAGCTTTATTAAATAATAAACTTTGTAAATGTTCAAATATAATTAAAATATTTAATGCGAAGAAGGCTTAATAACGTCAGAGACAAGCAGAAATCCCCATTAGCTTAATTTCAAATTTTTATCTTTTTTGGTCTCATTTTAGGAGAGTTTCTCAAGTTTCACTCTTAACCCTTCCCAACCTCTTGGCTTAAGTTATTCAGTTTTAGATTGAAGACCTCAGCACCTTGCTATTTTCATTTTATCGTGCACTAAATTGCGACTTGCGAATTCAATTTTCATTACGTTATGCGTAGTAACATTCAGAAAAAAATTTCTGGAACAAAAAAAAACAATTTTCTTGAATATACATGACAATTTTGTTGATTTAAACAAATTTTTATTGGATCAACAAAATATTTGTTTGACCCAAATAAATTTTGTTGAATCAACCAAATACTCCATTTAGCAAAAGATTTGATTAAAACTACCAAAAAATTTATTTGTATCAACAAAATCTTTAGTTGTCCAAATAATAACCATATTCTATGGTTGAGCCAAGAAAAAATTTGTTGATTCAATCAAGTCGTTTTCCGAGTGTACTTCATCGGGTTTGAATACAAAATTAATATTAATGAGATTTTGGCCCCCAAAATGATTAATTTTCTAAATGAGCTTTCACTAGATATACAAACTGTAAAGTATAAGTCTTCTAATTAATCAAAGGTTCATAATTTGGTTTAACCTTTGTTTGCAAAACCCTTTTTTTAAAAAGTATTTTACTTTTTAAGAATGGGTAGGTTCACAAAGATAATACTTTCATTTTCAAATTTTTCGTCGACAAGAAATTTTCAGATTTCTGCGAAATATTTGTAGGTCTTCAATGTTTAAATTATTTCATATATTTTCACGTTTGAAGGATTTCGGAAAATAAAAACAAAACAGTAACATACAACAAGGTTCACGTACTAGAAATAATTTTTTTTCTTAAAAAGTTTATGTTTTCAGTTTGTTCTTTGCTGAGATTTCAAAAAATTTTTTAAAAAATGTTGATTTTTCAAGATTTTGAAAAAAAGATTACGAACAATTTTTAAAAATAAATTTCAAGAGAAAAGTTGAAACGATTTCAAAACGTTTAAAATGATTTCCTTAAATTTTAAAACAGAATTTAGAAATTTTGAAGCAAAATTGAAGAGATTTTAAAGCAAATTTGTTCATCTTGCAGAATTAAAACAAAAATAGGAAAAATTGGTATCATTTGAATCATTATTTAGTGGTTTTGAAAGTTTCGAAAATAATTTGTAATTTGAAAAGATTGAAAAAATTTTTAACAAAGCGTAGCTTTTGAAATAAAAACAGAGAAGGAAGGCGATTTGGTTGGTTGCCTTTTCATTTTTCTTTCCTCTTTTTTATTTTTGTCTAAAGAAATTTTTTTTTTTTTAATTACAATAGGAGCATTTTATGGTGGTTGTCCAAATTTGGTCGTTGGATTCTTGTTTTTATTTTCAGGAATTCTATACATTAACTTGAGTATTGGACGTTAAATAGGATTTTGAATTTGATTTTAATCTAATTTAAAATTATTAAATTTTGATTTTGAAAGGTTTCAAAATAGTGAAAAAAATTCGTAAGATTCCTAAAAAAAAAATTAATGATTTTTTGTTTTTAAAAATAAATTTTAAGAGCGGAAAGTGGAAAAGATTTCAAGACATGTAAAATGATTTCCTAAAATTCCGAAACATAATTTTAACCATTTTCAAGCAAAATTTTTCAATTTTGCAAGTTAACAACATTTTAGAAAAAATTCGTGTATTCAAGAGATTTTGAGGCAAATTTTTTAATTCTACATAATTAAAAAAAATGTTTAAAGAATTTGTATTATTTGAAAAAATATTTAGAAGTTTTGAAAAAATTACAAAAACAACTTAAAATTTGAAAAGATTTAAAGAATTTAAAACAAAGTGTAGACTTTTGAAGATTTCAAACAAAAAATTAAGAAGCTTTTTAGAGATTTTGAAAGGTTTCAAAATAATACACAAAATTTGGTACGATTCCTCGTATTTAAAATGATTTTTTATTTGAAAAAATTAATTTAAAGAAAATATTCAGAAGGATTTCAAAAATGGTCGAAAAAGAATCTGGAAGTTTTTAAAGCAATTTCTTTAAAACTGACAATTAAAAAAAAATGGAACCATTTAAAAAGATATTTAGAAGTTTAAAAAAATGTCAAAAATAATTTTTAATTGGAAAAGATTTCAAAATATTTAAAACAAAATGTATATTTTGGAAGATTTCAAAATAAAATTTTTGAAACTTTGTAAGGGGTTTGAAAGGTTTCGACATAATAATAAAAAAGTCAGATTTCTGGAAAAATTCAAAATGATTTCTCATTTTGGAAAATTAATTTGAAGAGAATATTTAAGAAGATTTCAAAAGTTATGAAAAATTGTTAAAAAGGAATCTCCAACATCTTAAGAAATTTTTTTAAATTTTGCAGCATTTTTAAAAATATATTTAATATATTAATTATATATAATATATTTAAGTAATTTGGAAGATTTCAAAATAAAATTTTGAAGCTTTTTAATGATTTTCAGAGGTTTCGAGATAATAAACAAAGCTTTTTAAGATTCATGGGAAAATTTTTAATGATTTTTTATTTTGAAAAATTAATTTTTATAGAAAAGTGAAACATAAAATTCCTTAATTTATAAAATTGCCGAAAACTTAAAATTAAAAAATTGGAAAATTCCGGGGTAATACAATTCTTGCCAATTTATAATATTACCGAATATGAAAATTCCCGAATATAAACAGATAAAACATTGTATAAATATGAAATAAACAATGATATAAAAAATATGTTCACCAAATAAAAGTACTTTATTTGATTTATTATTTTACAATTTAATAATTTTTGAATTGTTTAAATTCGGGAATTTCATAATAAGAGAATTTCCCTGTGTTGGTAATTTTACAATGTCGGATATTTTATAATGTCAACAAAAATGTGGAACTTTTAAAGGAAATTTTTTTAATTTCGAAAGATTATTTCATTATTTAGGAATAATTCGAGTTAGTTTAAAACATATTTGAGAATTTTAGATTTTTCGAAGTAATTAAAAATATTATAAAACTTCGGAAGATTTCCGAAAATTTATATAATATTTATAAATTTCTTGTGAACTCGTGAATGTCCTAAATATCTTCTAAACTAACTCGAATCTTTCCTAAAATTTTGTGAAGTCCTGCAAAATAATAATAAATGTCTTCAAAATTGTATAGATTCTTTTCCGAAATATATGAAATGTTCAAAATACTTTTTGAATTTTCTCAAGAATCTTAGAAACATTATATTCATATAACCGTAAGAAATTAATACTTTCCTCGAATCTAATTTAAGCTGGAATTTAAGTATTCAAAAACTTAACAAATAAATAATTATTCCAAATTTATATTTCGAATTAAGAATTATTCTTCCCCTCAAACCCAAAAACTAAACGCCCAGGTAGCGCGCGATTGATGTTGCAAGTAGAATAAATTATTACATTAATTAATTAACAAAAATTCTCGTGTCACTGTTTGACTCGAATTGCAAAAACTTTTCCAATTGATCGGACAGCAATACAAAAAAAATCAATATTCCAGTAGAGTTATGTCACGAGAATACTGTACAAAAAATCCGCTCGTGCCGACTGTTATTGTGTTAAAAACGAACAACAATACAAGCAATGTTTTTGACCACAATACGAGCATAAATGTACTTCTAGGGAGGGACAAAAAAAATTTCCTGTACCGGAAACGGCGCAGAGTCGACGAAATAGGTACTAGTTAAACCGGAAAAGTGTCGAGGGACTGACACGAAAAATGGTCCTTTCATGGTAAATTTTCCACAGTGGAATAAAAGCTCGGAAGTTGGCACGAACGAAGACAATTATGCGGTCGAGCAATTTTTTTATTTTTTTATGGGAACGGAAGCAGGTGGAAAATGGAAATATCTTCTCTGCATTACAAATATATTCGTCGACGTTTAATTCCACCTGATTCCGAATCAGATGATGAAGGGCTCCACTGTCATACAATCGATGCTGTGGATTAATCCCCGAAGAGAAATTTATTTTTACAATTTGATCAAGCTTCCAGAAGTGAAATTCTCTTCTCATAAATTTATTTCTAAAATCAACTAAAGGATAAATTCCATTCCTTCTACATTGAAGGACATTCAGTTCTGGAATGCACCAAGGAATTTTAAAATAACGCAGACAAATATTATACTCTGACTTTATTCCTGAATGCCAGAGTAATTCCACCGTATGAAGTTATAACAAAGTGCTTTTTCTCATCTGTTAATTTGGGACAAGAAAATTATTTGCTTTTTGGTCTTCTGCTGTTAAAATCTTTACACCCAATGTATACCATTAAGCCATTTCCCTTTCAGGGTAGGCGTGACACTACCCTATTCGGATAGTGTTTCTAGGTGGATAGTTTCTTGTAGTAAATAACTACTACAAGTGTGGGCTCACCACACCCACGATGTACCAACAGCACTCAGTTTTCTCGAATGGTCACCCATCCAAGTACTAACCGCGCCCAACGCTGCTTAACTTCAGTGATCTGACGACAACTGGTTTTTTCAGCGTGGTATGGCTGTTGGCCAATGAGTCAGACAAAATTGATTTTTTTTAAACGTCGACTCTCGGAAGACAACCAAATTTCGAGAAAACTGATCAGGGAATTCCGTGCCACAGCCTGAATGTTGAAATTTGTAATTGAACCAAAAAATGGATGAAACGAATCAGAAACAAGTAATAAACAAATCTTTCGACTATCGGAAGACAACAATCTATTCAATTTTGAAATACAACTAAATTTTGATAAAGCGAATCGTCAAACACCGTTATTAAACGCAGAAGTTAAATTTTCTAACTGAACACAAATCAATACCTTTTTCTGGTCTCCCAATAGCAAAAGCTATTATCCCAATGAATCCGAAAAAATTATAAACCGGATTTTCGGGAGAAGAAAGACAAAAAAATTCGCTTTTTGAAATGTAACCAAATTTGAATGAAAATTACCGTGAAACATCGTTACCAAATCAAGAAGTTAAATTTTCTAACTGAACCCAAATTAGTCCCTTTTCTGGTCTTCCACTATCAAAAGCTATTATCCCAATGAGTCGAGCGTCGGAAGCAAAAAAGTTCGATTTTCGAAATATAACCTTTGCATAAAAATGAGCGTTATACACAGTTACCAAACGCAGAAGGTAAATTCTCTAATTGAACCCAAATTAGTCCCTTTCCTGATCTTCCACTATCAATGAGTCAGAAAAAAATCATAAATAAGATTTTCGAGCGTCGTAAGAAAAAAAGTTCGATTTTCCAAATATAACCAAATTTGGATAAAAAAGATCGTGGAACACCGTTGCCAAAGCCAGAAGTTGAAGAGGGACCCCAAAATAAGCCGAAAATCAAAAAAAAAATAAATAAAAAAAAATCCTTTTATTAAATATTTTTTGCGCCCAACGTAGCTTTTGAAGGAAAGAACATAAATTGACGCAACAAAGCTTAAAATAATCGTCAATGCATGCTGTAAGCAGGTTGGTTATTAGTTCATCCTTTCAACCCCTTTTAACACTGGAAAATTGAAAAACTACCCCTAATTGGGAGTGAAAAGTACTTCATGCATAAGAACGTGATTGAAATAGCTTTTAACTATGTTTTTTATGTCTACGTCGATTCTTCTTACATAGCACCATTTCAACCCCTAAAAACCCGAAAACTACCTCTATCAGGGGGTGAAATGTACACCGGTACTATACAATTATTTAGAATAGTTTTCAGTAGTTTTGCATCAAACAGTGACGCTTCGACTCTTGAAAATCGAAAAACTACCTCTATGTGGGGGTGGAAAATACGGCATAAACAAGAATGTGTATAAAATATTTTTTAATTATTTTTTCCCCCATAAATAGAATCAATTAGTGTCAATGTTTAATAACTACGTTAATTCTACTTACTGAGCACTATTTCAACCCATAAAAACCGAAAAACTACCCCTAACAGGGGGTAGAAAGTACTTCATGACCAAGAACGAGGATAAAATATTTTTTAATTATTTTTTTTTCTATAGATATGGTCACGCTAGTGCCAATGTATAATAAATACGTTAATTATTCTTACTGAGCACCATTTCAACCCCTAGAATCTCGAAAACTACCCCTATAAGTGGTTGGAAACTACACCGGTACCATGAAAGTAGGTGAACTAGTGTCCAATAGTTTTTCATCATAACAGTATAATATGTACCTTAATTATACTTACTCAGTGACGCTTAAACTCTTGAAAAACCAAAAACTACCCCTACAATGAGTTATTGAGTTATGGGTTATGTAACCCTATATAGTGAAGGTGCGTGCATATTTAGCTGTATGTGTTTGTACCGGTGTAGTTTCCACCCCCTGATAGGGGTAGTTTTCGGGACTCCAGGGGTTGAAATGGTGCTGAGTAAGTAGATTTAACGTAATTATTATACATTGACACTAATTGATTCTATCTATGGGGCAAAAAATAATAAAAAAATATTGTATCCTCGTTCTTCATGAAGTACTTTCTACCCCCTGGTAGGTGTAGTTTTTCGGTTTTTATGTGTTGAAATGGTGCTAATTAAGTAAAATTAACGTAGTTATTATACATTGACACTAATTGATTCTATCTATGGTGGAAAAAAAGAATTCAAAAATATTGTATACACATTCTTGTTTATGACGTATTTTCCGCCCCCTCATAGGGGTAGTTTTTAGATTTTCAAGAGTCGAAGCGTCACTGTTTAATTCAAAACTACTGAAAACTATTCTAACTACTTTTATAGTACCAGTGTACATTCCACCCCCTGATAGGGGTAGTTTTCGGGTTCATAGGGGTCGAAATGGTGCTATGCAAGAATAATGAAAGTAGAGACTATACGTTATTATACCAACGCGATGGTACCTACATAAAAAACATAGTTAGAAGCTATTTCAATCACGTTCTTATGCATGAAGTACTTTTCACTCCCAATTAGGGGTAGTTTTTCAATTTTCCAGTGTTAAAAGGGGTTGAAAGGGAAAACTAATAACAAAAACGGTTACAGCATGCATTGACGATTATTTTGAGCTTTGTTGCATCAATTTATGTTTTTAGCTTCAAAAACTACGTTGGGCGCAAAAAAAAGGGCGGATATTTTAGTCCCTCTTTCCTATATGAACCCAAATTATGTTCCTTTTTTGGTCTTCCACTATCCAAAGCTATTATCCCAAAGAATCTGAAAAAATTATAAACAGGATTTTCGAGTGCTGTAAGACAAAAAATACGATTTCCGAAATATAACCAAATTTGGATGAAAATGACCGTGAAACACTGACACCAAACGCAGAAGGTAAATTTTCTAATTTAACACAAATGAAGTCCTTTTCCTGGTCTTTCACTATCAAAGGCTATTATCCCAATTAATCCGTAAAAAATTATAAACAGGATTTTCGAGGAACGTAGATAATTAGATTTTCCAAATATAACCAAATTTGGATAAAAGTGACTGTGGAACGCCGATACCAAACCCAGAATATAAATGGTTTTAATTGAAAAAAAATTAATTCGCTTTTCTGGTCTTCCGATAGCAAAAGCTATTATTGCAATGAATACGAAAAAATTATAAACAGGATTTTCGTGTGTCGGAAGACAAAAAAATTCGCTTTTTGAAATATAACAAAATTTGAATCAAAATTACCGTGAAACATCGTTACCAAATCAAGAAGTCAAATTTTCTAATTGAACCCAAATCATTCCCTTTTCTGGTCTTCCACTATCAAGGGCTATTACCCTAATGAGTCAGAAAAAAAATTATAAACAGGATTTTCTAGTGTCGGTAGAAAAAAAGTTCGATTTTCCAAATATAACCAAATTTGGATAAAACTGACCGTGAAATTTCGCTATTGAACTTAGAAGTTAAATTTTCTCATTGAACCCAAGCTACATCCCTTTTCTGTTCCTCCACTATCAAAACTGTTATCCCAATAAGTCAGAATAAAATCATAAACTGGATTTTCGAGAGTCGTAAGACAAAAAATTATATTTTCGAAATATGACCAAGTTTGGATAAAACTGACCGTGGAACACCGTTACCA
This sequence comes from Andricus curvator, assembly GCA_932195095.1. Taxonomy (NCBI): domain Eukaryota; kingdom Metazoa; phylum Arthropoda; class Insecta; order Hymenoptera; family Cynipidae; genus Andricus; species Andricus curvator. The sequence continues at coordinate 8,194 of CAKNYM010037630.1, read as the reverse complement.
AACCCAAAAGATAAATTGTCTAATTGAAAACAAATTGAGTCCCTTTTCTGGTCTTCCATTATCAAGAGAAATATTATCATATTTTACCCTAATGAGTCAGAAAAAAATTATAAACAGGATTTTCAATTGTCGGAAGGCAAAAAATTGTTAGATTTTTGAAATACAAACAAATTTGATTAAAACTGAATATGGAACTCAGCTATTGAAACAAGAATTTAAATTTTACAAATGAACCCTAATTAAGTCCCTTTTCTGGTCTTAGGCTATCAAAAGCTATTAACTCAATAGCCAGAAAAAAATTAAAATTTTCGAGTTTCGAAAGAGAAACAAATTTTAGATTTACGAAATACTACCAAATTTGAATAAAACTGCTATTAAAAATAAATTAAAAGATCTTACATTTTTCACATTTAAAAATCAACAATTATATACATTTGAACAGTTTCAAATAAGTCGTATAAATTTTTTAATGAAAACTGAAAATGTACTTTTGAGCTATTACATAGCTCTGTCGAAGCAAGAAAGGAAGACCCTAACCAGTAATTGTTATAAAAATGGAATTGACTTTTGTTTGTAACTTACATCAATGTAGTACTGTCAGCCTTATAGAATTATTATCACAAGAAACATACCTGAAACAGAAAATTAAAAACACATTATTAAGATATTTTAATGATCAAAAAGTAGCAAAAAGTGGGAAAATAGATATTCCTAAGACCTAAGCTTTTTATATTTTTATTTGAATATTGATACAAAACCCTGATTATTCTTTTTATTTAGAAGAAGAGTGAATTTCCTTTTTACTTCTGGGGGAGGGGACTTATTGTTCATTGAATTTAGGCTAAAAAACCACAGAAAAATGACATTTTCCAGACTAATAATTTTATTTTACAGACTTCACAGCCTAAAGTAATCTCAAAACAGGGGAAATAGGGTGATTTTTCACGAAAATATGGAAATAATAGGGGAATAAATTGTTTTAAACAAAATTATAGTAGGTACCATATTGAATTCAATATGAAACGAACTTTTCACAAAATAGTTAATTTTTCAACTGAAGGGATGATTTTTTAACTGAAATGATGAATCTTCAACCAAAAAATGAATTTTTAATACAGTAGTTCTACTTTCAACCAAGTATAGTTGAATTTTCAACCAAAAGATTGAAATTCTAACGAAGAAGATTAATGTTTTACCAAAAAGTATGACTTGTAAATCAAATACATGGATTTTTTTAACAAATAGTTGAATTTTCGACTAAAAAATATCAGTTTTCAACCACAGATGGAATAGTTCAATTTTCAGATAAAAATATTAATTTCCAATCAAAAATGCAAATTTTCAACAAAGTAGTTAATTTGTCAAACAAAGCGATGAATTTTTAACTGAAATGATGAATCCTCAACCAATAAAATTAATTTTTAACAAAGTTGTTCTACCTTAAACCAAATAGTTGAATTTCCAACTAAAAAGATGAATTTTCAAACAAAAATTCTATAGTTAAAATTTCAGTTAAAAAGAATAATATTCAACAAAAAAAAACGAATTTTCAACAAAATAGTTCATTTTTCAACCAAAAAATGAATTTTTAACTAAAATAATGAATCTTCAACCAAGCATATGAATTTTAAACAAAGTAGTTAAATTTTCAACCAAAGAGATGGTTTTTAAACAACATAGTTACATTTTCAACCAAAGAGATAAATTTTCAGTGAAAAAATTAATTTTTACAAAATATTTAGACCTTCAACTAAGTACATAGTTGAATTTTCAACCAAAAAATGAATTTTTTACTAAAAAGAGTAATTTTCTGCCACAAAAGACAAATTTTCAACAAAACAAATGAATTTTCAACCAAATAACTAAATTCTCAGATAGAATGACCAATTTTCAAAAAAAAAAGGAATAATTAAATTTTCAGTTAAAGCGATTTCTTTTCAACCAAAGAAAAATGAATTTTCACGAGAATAGTCGAATTTGTAACAGAGGCGATGAATTTTGAACTAAAATTAGGAATTTTTAACCAATCAAATCAAATTTAAATAAAGTAGTTAAATTTTTAGCTAAAGAGATGAATTTTCAATAAGTAAAAATAAAAAAATCTGCCCGCTTCGCGGGCACATTCTCATGGCGCGCTTCGCGCGCGGCTCGCTGCGCTCGCTAGTTTGAGCGCGCCTAGGGCGCGCGACTGTTGGATCTCGCGCTTCGCGCTCGATTATGTATTCACCTCGCGCTACGCGCTCGGGCGTATTTACATCGCGCTTTACGCTTCGATGAAAAGAAAAAGTTTGTTTGCAAATATTATAAAATTATCAAAACCTCTACATATTAAGTGATTGTTAAATTTGTTTTTATTTTAGACTGAAAAGGAACTTTATTTACTCAAGGTTCTATCGACCTTAAGGAACACATTCTCATCCAGGCACTCGCGCTTCGCGCTCGATATTTGATTTGAAAATCATTTGAACCGTATGATAGAAACAAAAAAGTTTGAGCGCACTTACGGCGTGCGATTTGGTAAATACACTGAGCGCGCACTTTGTGCTTCGTGTTATATGTTCTTCATATACAAATTACTAAATTTGTATTTGATTTCAAATGAAAAGTAATGATATAATTCAGGGGACAAATTTTATTAGTTAACATTTTATTTTAGCTTGTGCCGTTTATCAAAAAAGTTAATTTTTTCATTTTCAATATATTCTTACCACAAAAATTGATTACGGGTTTGTAAGTCTTTTTTGAATGCACAATTTGTGTTCATTTATATGTTTTCGTACCTTGCACTGTTTTTTCAAAAATTTGATTTTTTTTACTGTCAATGTTATTTTCACGAATAAAAAAAAAACCACGCATCCTATCGAAACGTGAGTTACAATAAATTTGTACCTCTTCCTTGGATGAACAAATTTTGTTTCGGTCATTTTTTCGTAGCTGGTAATATTCGTCTGAAAATTTGATTTTTCTATTTTCAATGCTGTTTTTTACGAAAAAAAACAAAAACTACGCGTCATATCAAAAGGTGAATGATAAGAAATTTGTAGATCTTTTTTAGGTGCATAATTTTGGTGAGATGATCTTTTCTGGTATCTTGCATAGTTTGACAGCAAAATGGCTTTTTTGATTTTTCATTAATTTTTTGTGCGATCAAAATTTGAATTTTTTATTTTTCAAAAAATTCAAAAAGTTGTTATGAAAATATTATAGGGTGTTCAGGAATCAACGTTTTTCTCTACTTGACTTTTTTTCATATCGTGCGTTTTTCGGCTTAAAATGTTCATTTTCGTTTGTTTTTTGGAATTTTGAAAATGCTATAACTCCAGTAATTTTTTTTTTATCACGAAAAGTCATAAGAATATTTTGTTCGTTATTTTGCGTACTACTAATAACCGTACATAGAATTTTCAAATCTTCAATAAAAGTGGTCTCAAAAATTTTCAAAATGTGCTCACTTTTTGGATTTTCATCCAAAATAGCTGGTTAACGAACTCGTTCTCTATTTTTCGGCCATAAAAAAGTGTGCCAAAGCTCAATCAAATCTGATCATTTTTTCGAATGTTATCGTGGCTACAGACAGACAGACAGACAGACAGACTGACAGACAGACAGACAGACACCTTCGTAAAAATCGTTTTTTCTAGCTCAGGGGGTCTCAAAACGTGGAGATTTGATGAAAACCGACTATGTCAAATTTTACATAAAACCAATACCTTCTCATTAGAATGAGAATGTAAAAAAGCAATATTTAACCAAAAATGAAAAAGCTCAATTTTCAGTTCAAAAGATTAATTTTCAACCAAATCAGATGAATCTTCAACTTTAAAAATGACTTTTGAATGAATTTTCAACCAAAAAAAAACGAATTTTCAACAAAAAAAACTGTAATAGTTGATCATTAAAAAAAAAAGATCCTAGAAAAATAGTTGAATCCTCAAACAAAAGAAATTAATTTGCAACAATTAGTTGAATTTTTAATCCACAAAGATGAATTTTCTACCAAATGGTCGAATTTTCAAACAAAAGTAATTGAACTTCAACAAGAAACAGTTGCATTTTCAAACAAATTGTTGAATTTTCAAATTAAAGAACTGACTTTTTGTACAAGACGGTTGAATTTTCAAAAAAAGTGAATTATTATTATAATTATTTTTCAAATAAGAAAAATTAATTAAAAACAAATCATTGTTATCTAAATCATCGGCTTTTTAAACAAATATAATTAGATTTCAAAGAAAAACTGCTGCATTTTCAACCAAATAGTTTAATTCCTAGCACAAAAAGATGAATTTTCTACCCAAAAAGCGAATGTTCAACAAAACAGTTAAACGTAACCGATTCTATTCTTGGTAAAATAAAATTATTAAAATAAAATTATTATTATCAATCTAGAATTCCCGTGTAGCTTATTTAAATAACAGATTCGTTCCACAACTCTCCTCCGACACAGCGCGCTGATCAATCTCTCTAGCAATCAACCCAGGCGAAGAGCTTTAAAAAGTCATCATGTGTCATAGATCACTTAAAAATGCGCAAGTTAACTGAAGTTAACTGATAACCCCATAGTAAGATCCACACTTTTTACTCTAATCACATCCACTAAGTGAAGCTCTCCACGAGGGGCCATTAGTATCCAGGATCGTTCGTTTCAGGCATCTCTCATTCCGTTGACATACTTTCTTGTCTGCTATTGAAAATTCGCCAACTTGTTTATTTTTTAATGTTTATAGATTAAAATCATTATATTTTGAAAATCTTTTTGAAATAGGTCTATCTTGAAGATTTGCAATTGAAGATCTTTTAATTTTTAATGTGTATAATTCAAAATGATGTACTTTCGACTTTTTTAAATACTTCAATTTCGAAGATTTATAATTGTGAACTATTCGATTTTGATAATTCATAAATGAAAATATTCAAATTTTTTGTGATTATGGAAATCAAAAGTCAAGTTTTCAATTCTAAATCTTTTAAATCGAAGAAATTCCGAATGGAAATTATCAAAATTACAGTCTTTTTAATTTAAAAACTTAAAACATGATTAACTTTTGATTGTATTTTTTTAAATTGTAATTTTAAAGATGTATGAATAACATTTCTTAAATTTGGATGATTTTGAAGATCAAAAGATAAGTTTTAAATTCTACATCTTCCAAATTGCAGAAATTTCGAATGTGAATAATCAAAAGTACAGAACTTCAAAACTGTAAAACTTAAAGTTTGCCTAATTTTTAATTAAATAATGAAAATTGCAGAAATTGTTGAACCCTAAAAATAAAGAATTACAAATTGTGCAATTTTCAAGAATTATATTTGAAAGGTATGTAATTTTGAAATTTTTTTAAATAGTTCAATTTTGAAGATTCAAAATTGTAAATTCTTCATCTTTCATGATTTGCAATTCAAAATTCTTCAATTTTTAAGATTTAGGAAAAACTCCTCAATTTAAAGATGTATAGATGGACAAATTGAAAACTTGACTTCAAGTTTTCAATTTGAGATCTTTCAAATTGAAAATTTGGAATGTAAATCTTTCAATTACAACTAATTTTACTTTTTTAAATTTTACTTATTTCATACTGAACAATAAACTGAACAAAAAACACAATTTAAATGAAACTTAAGGGTAAAATTGTTGTTCGTTGTATCTATACAAATTAAATATTTTTTTAATTTCCTATAATAAAGTACAATGATGTGGCTATCCGCATTGAAGATTCTTTAGTTTAAATTTGAATAACGATTGTTATTATGTTAGATATATTACAAGAATTATTGTTTGATTAGACAAAAATTCAAACAAGAATCACAAGACTTACAACTGATCTTAATGACATTTTTTGATTGAACACAAATTTAATAAGTTATAAAATTGGAGCAGTTTTCAAAAACTACCAAAAACCAGCGAGTTTTTTTATTAGAAGTGTCTGTACGTACCGAAAAAAATCCAACTATTTGTCATGAAATCTCGGTACACGTCTTTCGTTTCAGGAATCTCCATACAGCTTCTCATGTAAAGTCTTGTGTTTCTATGGCTTTTCATAATTATTCGAAAAATTTAAATTATTTATAATCTTTTAAACTAATTCCATAAAAACATATTTACATATAATGTTGAATATTGAATGTAGATAATTATCTCACAACATCGTAAATGTTTTGAAAATTATGAAATTGGAATAGAGGTATTTTAAACATGAATAAACTTCCATTATACAAATCATATCCAGTATTCAATTATTACATAACGATTCCTACTATACCCCAATCTTACACAAGATGTAGGTTACGTTTTTTCATATGAACTAAAAATATATTTTTTCATTTGAAATTGCATTTTAATACATTTCATTTAGTAATGACCTTTAAAACAAATGCCAGAAAAAATTAAAATGTATGTACATATTAATTACTCATATCACAACATAAAAAGCAATAAACAGTTATTTTCAGAAAAACCTTCGAATAATTTTTACTTTATATTTTTCTGAAAATTTGAATTAATAATAACCTTTTAAACTAATTTCATGGAAAAGTAAAATATATGTACATATAATATTGAAAGCAGGCTTCAGATACTTATTTCACAACATCACCAAAATGTACAAAAACTATACAATTGGAATAAAGGTATTTTAAACATGAACAACCTTTTATTATCAAAATTAGAGCTAATATTCAATTAAGAAAATTAAAATTGAATTTTTATTCAAGTTGATATTGTGAAAAAAAATTAATCAGCTCATAATTAATTAATGTGTTCACAACACAAAAAGCACTAAGCTATAATTTTCATCCAGGCATTCAAATAATTTTTACTTTACATTTTTTTTTTATTTTCACTTTCATTTCTGAAAATTTGATTTATTAGTAACCTTTCATAGTAATTTGAGAAAAAATTAATACATATTCACATATTATTTTGAAAATTAAATTCAGATAATCATTTCACAACATCACAAACATTGATAGAAATTACATAATTGGAATAGAGGTATTTTAAATGTGAATAAACTTTTATTTTACAAATTATAGCCAATAATCAATTACATAACCTTAAAGTAAATAATCAATTTATGTACTTAATTGAAACAAATTAAAATTCAATCTTCATGTAATTTAGTACTGTGAAAAAAATTATTCATATAATAATTAATCAATTAGTTCGAAAAATGAAAAGCATTTAACTATGACTTCCATTAAAATATTTAATTCATTTTTGCTTTACATTTGTTTTAAATTTTCACTTTCATTTCTAAAAATGTAATTTATTCGTAACCTTTCATACTAATTTCAGAAAAAATAAAACATTAATTTACATATATTTTTTAAAACTCGATTCATTTCACAAAATATAAGAATCGTTAAACTATAATTTTTTTTTAAACATTCAAATAATTTTTAGTTAATCTTTTTTTCAATTTGAACTTTCATTTATGAAAATTTGATTTATTAATAACCTTTTAAACTAATTCCAGGAAATGTAAATTTTAATAGAATAAGTTAATAACTAAATAATCAGTTGACAACATAACAAGCATTAAACAATTATTTTCAATAAAAGATACAAATAATTTTCACATTATATTCGTCTCTAAATTTCAAATTGCATTTCTATACATTTAATTTATTAATGATCTTCAAAAAAAATTTTTTTTAATTAAAATATATGTACATATGTACAGATGTCAATAAACAGTTATTTTCATTGAAACATTCGAATAATTTTCACTTTATATTTTTCTGAAAATTTGAATTAATAATAATCTTTTAAACTAATTCCATAGAAAAGTAAAATATATGTACATATAATATGGAAAGCATAATTCAGGTACTTATTTCACAACATCACAAAAATTGACAAAAATTATAAAATTGGAATAGAGGTATTTTGAACATAAATTATCTTTTATTATACAAATTATAGCCAATATTCAATCACATAACCTCGAAGTAAATAATAAACTTATGTACTCAATTGAAAAAAATCAAAATCAATCATCATGTAATTTAATATTTTGAAAAAAATTAAGCAGCTGAAAAATAATCAATCAGTTCATAAAATAAGAAGCATTAAACTATAACTTTCATTAAAATATTCAAATAATTTTTATTTTATATTTTTTTTTTAATTTGAGATTTCATTGTGGAATATTTGATTTATTAATAACCTTTTAAACTAATTCCAGAAAATATA
>CAKNYM010037628.1:6125-30780 GCA_932195095.1 Andricus curvator | reverse complement strand
CGTCATCGGAAACACTTCGCGTGAAAATAATCGAAGAAAGTGACGCTAGGAAAAACGATACTCGTGGCGCGACACAGAACGCGATTGTAGAAACTTTTTACTAAAACTACAGTCCACTAAATATTCGCTTGTATGTATACATGTACCTTTCTTTTAAAATATATGTATTAAGCACACAATCCTGGTTCGTGTTTTTATTCACAAATTTCTCGCAAATCGGTATATTAAAGTGAGCAAAAACATTATGGTCCTTCGAGCCGGATATTCTTGAAAAACGTGAATCCACTGGCATTTCGGAAAGTGACACAATAGTGAAGTGTTTTGTGAACTGAATTGAACAGTGATAAATATAAATTAGGAAAAGTGCATTTGTTTGTGTGCCCTAATTCCAAATTGTCGTGCTTACAGCGATTTCTCGTGCTTAAGCAAACTGTCGTGCTTACAGCTAATTGTCGAGCTTATTAGCAAGTTATCGTGATTATATAAAATTGTCTTGCTTATAGGAAATTGTCGCGCTTAAGCAAATTGTCGCGCTTTATAGCAAATTTCGCGCTTGAAGCAAATTTCGTGCTCATAGGAAAATTCTTACCGAGTCAATTTGACTATAGAACTTTTCGTGTCGTGTGTTCACAAGCTCATATCAGTGTTAAAGTGAACCTTTGAATAGTGAACTGAACTTCTGTGTTTCGAATAAATTCGAAAAATTAATATCGTGCTTCAATGTGCTACCGTGAAAAAGACAATGTGGAATCAATAAATATTCCTCTTGTGTACAAGTGGTCAGAAGCTGTCACCGTCGGAAAGAGAATCCAGAGCAAGCTAGCTAGTCCAAACTTCTCGAAATCCAGGACTTTGTAGACTTTGTTGCTCTTGTCACATGTCGGACTTCAGCAACAATCAGTTAAATAAAAGTCTGTCATCGTCTAGGATCAACACTGGCCAACATCCAGCAGCGCTACTCCAGAGTTCATCTTCAAAGTAAGAAAGTTTTTGTACCACCAATTTTTCCCTCATATCTTCTGTGTTCCCACCACATGTTTGCACTTGCTTGTTTAATAATTTATTGAAACTAAAAACAATGGAGGAAAAAAAGGTAGCCGATCTAAAAATCAAAATTGCCGATGCGAAACGAAAAATTACAAACTTCGCAACCTATCTTGAAAAATTTGTCCCGGAGCGTGATTTTCCGAATTTAGAAAAAAGAAATCAAGAAAATGATAAAAGCTTTATAGAATTTGAAAATTTACAAACCGAATTAGAAACTCTTGAGAACGATTCCACCTACCCGGGTATCCGTACGGAATATGAAGAAAAATATTACACTTCACAAGGTATCGCGACGACTTTGCTGAAGGAAAACCTTTCCTCAACAAACAATTCAATTCAATCTAACACCTCGACGTCTTCGCTAACCACCGTCCATGAAAATCCCACAAACATCGTTCAAGGTTCAAAAAAGAACCTTCCGCGAGTGAATTTGCCCTTATTTAGTGGATCCTACGAATCTTGGCTAGGATTTCACGATCTTTTCAAATCCCTTGTCGATGATAATAAAGACATCCCGGACATCAAAAAATTATACCATTTGAAGGGCTGTTTAAAAAATGAAGCTGCGGAAGTTCTCGCGTCAATTGAATTATCGTCGGAAAATTACAAGGTCGCTTGGGACTTGCTAAAAGAGCGTTATGACAATCGTAAAATCATTCGCCAAACTCACGTGAAAGCACTATTAAATTTACAATTCGTTTCAAAAGAATTTCCCGTTCGCTCGTTAGTCGATCAAATACAAAAACACGTTAGAGCACTTGAAGCCTTGAAAGAACCCGTCAATCAATGGGGCACCCTTTTAATTGAAATAATTAAGCAAAAATTAAATTCTTTTATTCGTGAGAAGTGGGAAGAGGCTAGCTGCGAATCCGATAACCCCACTTTCAAAGAAATGTTGTCTTTCCTGCAGCGTCGCGCTCAATTCGAAGATAATAAAGTTTATCAAGTACCAGAAAAACCTCAAAACTTGTCGGAGAAAAAACCGTCAAGTTCTCGCTTTAATAATCAGCGTTTGCAGCACGCCTTTGTGGCTGCAACGACGAAATCTCCCTGTACATATTGTCAGGAGGAACACTCGATATATAGTTGCGAATCATATAAAAAATTGACACCGTCCGAGCGCTTCGAAGCCGCAAAAAAGGCCGCGCTCTGCCTAAATTGTTTGCGTCCAAGTCATCGCGTTGCTGACTGCACCGGCTCTCCTTGTCGTAAGTGCCGTAAAAAGCACAATATTTTACTGCATTTTGAAAGAAAATCTGCAATGGAGAATGCGGTGTCAGATCCATCCCCCAAAAGTCAGTCTCTTATCAATATGCACGCTCAAGTTTCCTCTGAAGGTTTGCTGGCCAATGCGATCGTGGACTTAGTCAATACCCACGGAGAATTCAAGTCTTGTCGAGTGTTTTTGGATGCTGGATCTCAGGCCAATTTTATCACTGAGAGCACCGCATCTTTTTTGAAACTTCCTGGAAAATCTGTTGATATTTCGGTCTCTTGTGTTGAGAATATTTCCACAGAAATAAAGCATTCGGTTTCGGCAACATTGAAATCTCGTTTTAGTAAATACTCTAAGAATCTCGATTTTCTGGTTCTCAATCGAATCACAAAAACAATGCTCTCAGTTGAAATTAATCGGGCAGCCCTTGAAATTCCAAAAAATATAGTCCTAGCTGACCCTGAATTCCACAAGCCATCAGAAATCGATGCTCTGATTGGAGTTAAATTGTTCTACAAACTTCTATGTGTGGGACAAATTTCACTAAAAAATCATCCAGAGGCCGTGCTGCAGAAAACTCAGCTTGGCTGGATTGTCGCTGGAGAAATAGGTAGCTCTCTCTATAAAAATCACGTGCAGTGTAGCTTTGTGAGCCACTCTACCCCTCTCGACTCGAATCTCACAAAATTCTGGGAAATTGAAGAAGTTCCTTCAATAAAATTAATGTCCCAAGAAGAGCAAGCTTGCGAATCGCATTTCAAAAATAATACGCAACGCAACCCTGAAGGTCGTTACATTGTGAGATTGCCTTTCAACGAAAATAAGGGAAAACTCGGAGATTCGCGCTTCATAGCTCTTCGCTGTTTTAATTTTTTAGAAAAGCGTTTTGAAAGAAATCCTAAATTAAAAACAGACTATTGTGGGTTTTTAAATGAATACAAAAATTTGAAACGTTTGTCTTTGATAAAAGATAAGGATCTCGTTAAGCCTGGTTTCTATCTTCCCCATCACGCAGTGATACGAGAAGATAATATCACCACAAAAATTCGCGTTGTCTTCAATGGATCCGCGAAAACTTCGACAGGCGTGCCATTGAATGACTCGTTGATGGTTGGTCCCAAAATTCAGGACGACCTTCTCACCCTTTTAACACGATTTCGTTCGCACAGATTCGCGTTGACTGCCGACATAGAAAAAATGTACAGACAGGTGTTAGTGCATCCAGATGACGCTTTCTATCAAAAAATCTTGTTTCGTCAAAATCCAGATGAGAGCGTAAATGAATTTGCTCTAGATACCGTCACATACGGCACATCCTGTGCTTCCTTTATCGCCATTCGTGCCCTTCATCAGCTGGCCGATGACGAAGGAGCTCAGCATCCCATCGCAGCCGCGGTGCTGAAAAAGGATTTTTACGTGGACGATCTGCTCACTGGCGCTAATACGCACCAGGAAGCGGCGTTTCTGCGTGACGATCTTAATGTGCTTTTGCAAAAGGGCGGCTTCCTATTAAGAAAATGGGCTTCTAATGACGGTACCTTGGTCCCTGATAGTTTAGACAATTCTTCCAGCAATCCCTTATCGCTCGATCCCAACGCCACGGTAAAAACTTTGGGTATTCAGTGGAACTCCTGTAAAGATAAAATTTGTTATAAAGTTGATCTCTCGGAATTTTCAAAACTCGTAAATAAACGTTCGATTCTCGCGCAAGTCGCGAAATTATTTGACCCTTTGGGATTACTGGGTCCAGTTATTGTGAAGGCCAAAATAATGATCCAACTTCTGTGGAAAGCTGGAGTTTCTTGGGATGAATCAATCCCAGCAGATATACACACTATGTGGTTGCAATTCAAGGATCAATTACCACTTTTAGGCAACATTAGCTTCGATCGTTTAATTATCGCGCCTAATTTTGTCGAAATCCAAATGCATGGCTTCTGTGACGCGAGTGAGAAGGCATACGGTGCCTGCATTTATTTGCGCACAACTGATGCTCAAGGCAAGCATCACCTGTCACTAGTCTGCTCGAAATCTAGAGTTGCTCCAGTGAACTCTTTGACCTTGCCGCGCTTAGAGCTTAGCGCTGCCCTTCTACTTGCACGCTTGTACACAGTGACGAAGCAGGCACTTCCAAGCGAATTCAAAAAGATTTATTTGTGGTCCGACTCCACAATAACCCTTCACTGGATAAATACAGAGCCTCATTTATTAAAAACTTTCGTCTCAAATAGAGTCGCCGAAATTCAAAATTTGTCGAAATTCTGCGAATGGAGGCACGTGTCCTCACAAGACAATCCCGCGGATTTAGTATCCAGAGGTCAAATGCCTCAAGAATTTCTAGATACGCACATCTGGAAAAATGGTCCTCAATGGCTTTCGAGAGAAGAAAATCTATGGCCTCAGGAAAAAATCCATCTTAGTGAAATTCCTGAGAAGAGAAAAATTATCGCTTCAACTATTCGCGTGAAAACAAAAATGATTGACGACAAAATCATCGAAAAATACGGTTCCCTCAAAACATTGAAATTCATACTCGCTTATGTTTTGCGTTTTATCCACAGTTCCAAAAACAAATTGGAAAAACATATCGGTCCTATTACTATGATTGAACTCGAGGCTGCAAATAAAACAATAATTCGCATGACGTAATCCGACGCATTTTTTAAGGAAATCCAGTCTTTGCAACACGGAGAAAATATTGATAATAAGAGTCGACTGACCCCTTTAAAAGCATTCCTAGACAAACAGGGCATTCTTAGAGTAGGTGGCAGGCTAACTCATTCAAAATTGCCCGATGAGCAAAAACACCAGATTTTATTGCCATCTAATCATCATGTCACTCGTTTAATTATTCGCGAGGAGCATGAAAGGCTCAAACATGCGGGAACTCAAGCGACCTTGTACTCCGTCCGCGAAAGGTTTTGGCCACTCGACGGTCGAAACGTCACGCGCATAATTGTCCATAAATGCATTCGGTGCTTTCGCGCAAGACCTCGAGGAGTTGATTACATCATGGGGGATCTTCCTCAAGAACGCGTGTCTTACTCTCGTCCTTTTCTTAATGTCGGTGTTGACTACTGTGGCCCACTGTACATAAAGGAAAAACGCTTTCGTAATCGCAATAAGCTCAAAGTTTATGTCGCAATTTTTGTCTGTATGGGCACCAAAGCAGTGCACCTTGAATTGGTTAGCGATCTGACCACAGAAGCTTTTATCGCTTGCTTGAAAAGACTTTTCTCTAGACGAGGAATATCAAAAACAATCCATTCGGACAATGCCACTAATTTTGTCGGTGCCAGTCGAGAACTTATCGAACTTTACAAATTATTTCAATCGTCTGAGCACAATGAAATTGTTAAAAAATTTTTAGCTGAGCAAAAGGTCACTTGGAAGTTCATTCCTCCGCGAACACCCCACTTTGGTGGTCTTTGGGAGGCAGCGGTAAAATCCTTCAAACACCATCTTTCTCGAACGGTGGGAGACACTTTGCTAACTTTCGAGCAATTGGAAACATGTGTTATCGAAATCGAAGCTATCCTTAACTCTAGACCTCTTTCACCAATGTCTCCCGATCCCAATGACCTACAACCTCTGAGTCCTGGTCATTTCCTAATTGGTGGTCCTCTAACGAGCTTCCCGCAGATAGACCTCACGGACACAGCCTCAAATCGCTTATCAGCCTGGCAGCATGCACAAAAATTGCGCCAACATTTCTGGAAGAGATGGCAGAAAGAATATCTCCATCAACTGACCGTTCGCAGCAAATGGCAAGGTAAATCAAGTCCTTGCATCGAGTTGAATACCATGGTCGTTATCAAGGAAGATAACCTCCCACCCTTGCAGTGGAAACTCGGTCGAATTGTCGACACTCATCCTGGTCCAGACGGCATCTTCAGGGTAGCTACTGTAAAGACTGATACGGGGGAGTACAAGCGCTGTATTAAAAGGCTCTGTCCTCTTCCTATCGAGTATTTTTCAGAAGCAGAAGAAGTGAAGAAATCTTCAAAATAATTGACCCTCCAATAATTGTAGACTCCATCTTCGACAAAAACCATGTATCTCCGTTTAGAATTTATTTGTAATTTTTGATTTTTTCGTCGCCATGTTAAAATTGAATTTCGTTTTTGTTTTTTTTTATGTATAGGTTTAACATACGACATACTTGATTTTTAGCATTCTTGTTGAACGTATTCGTTCAAAAGGGGCCGGCATGTTCAGTCGCAACACCTCAGTTTATTTATTTTCTATGCTTTCTGTCTATTTTAAATCATTGTTAAATTTGTATTTGCTGTGAAACTCAAATTTCGTCTTTAATCTTCTCTTCTCGAGTTTTGGCACGTTTCGACACTCTCAACTTTTCCTTTGTACACCTTTTTCAATTTACTATCTTTCGCCTCTCTATTCATTTACAGATTCAAGAATGGCCTTGCAAGGGCAATTTAGCCCCAACCTTTAGAATCTTCGAAAATCCTGTAATAAAATGGTATAGCCCTTTTACTTTGCCAATAACCTTAATCTTAGAAAATTTATGATGTACTCGCAGCTGTTGAGCAAATAACTAGATTTTGGAAAGACCCATTTCAAGGGCCTCATCCCTCATCTCCCACTACTCAAATTCCATGATTGCTATTCCACGCCTCCTCCTCCTACCTTGCACTTCCTCGACCAATCAAGGCCCTCGACGTCATCAATTCTCCCAACTTACCAAAATTTCCAATTTTCGCACCCTTCCCTTTGCTTCATCGCCAACCGTCCATTCAATTACATTTCGTCGCTTGTATCGCATTTATCTCTGTTTAAAACTTCACTTGTCCGTCACTTGTAGAAACTTTTTACTAAAACTACAGTCCACTAAATATTCGCTTGTATGTATACATGTACCCTTCTTTTAAAATATATGTATTAAGCATACAATCCTCGTTCGTGTTTTTATTCACAAATTTCTCGCAAATCGGTATATTAAAGTGAGCAAAAACAGCGATGTTCGCGAATAAGTGCTCGAATTCAAATAAGGGAAAATCGGTTGGAAATAGTGAAAGAAATGCTAAAAGTGGCAAATTTAAGTTTCGTTGTCACCGGTGCCGGGAATACAGTCATAAGGGTTCTGAATGTAAAAATAAACGCGAAAACTTTCGACAAGAGGCGAAGAACGCCGAAGACGTGAGTTTGTGTGCCGTGGAATTTTTTACTGAGACCCATGAGGCTTTACGGGCGGAAAATAATACGTTCGGTGAAAAGTGGTGCGTCGACAGTGGAGCAACGTCACACTTGTGCAAATAACAACGCGAGTTCACGGAATTATGTGACTCCAAGTGCGGTAAGCTTAACTTAGCGAATAATAAATCAACGGAAATCAAAGGAAAGGGAACGGTCACGTTTGCCACCGATGTTGATGGAAGCATGAAGAACGTCAACTTGAACAACGTGCTGTACGTCCCAGACCTTCGCGAGAACCTGCTTTCTGTCTCGAAAATGACAGACAAAGACTGTGAAGTGACTTTTGACAAGCGTCATGCCACCGTTATTGACAGAGACGGCAACATACAGTTAATAGCAGATCGTGTCGGTGACTTATATTACGTACGCGAAATTAAGCAACAAAAGTGCCAGAAAATAACGGAAGAAAACAACGCTGCGAGGAGGGCATCGGAAACAATCGAAATGTGGCACCGGCGCTTAGGACACATTAACGTGCAGGATCTTCGGAAAGCCGAAAGAATTGAAGCGGTGCACGGTATCAACCTCGGAAAAGGAGAAGGGAAAATAGAATGCGAAATCTGTCTCCGCGGAAAAATGACGAGGACACCTTTCCCCAAGAAATCTGAGAGGAAATCAGAACTACTTGATTTAGTTTACTCTGATCTCTGTGACCCAATGAGAGTCGAATCAAAGGGAAAATCTAAATATTTTATGACTTTCATCGACGATCGTTCAAAGTGGTGTGAGATACGATTTCTGAAAAAGAAGAGCGAGGCTTTTGAAAAATTCAAAGAATTTAAAGTACTGGTCGAAAATCAGAAACAAAAGAAAATTAAGTATCTTCAATCCGATAACGGAACGGAATATCTCAGTAAAGAATTCGACGAGTTTTTAAAGAAGAATGGAATCCAGCGAAGACTGACCGTCGCTTACAATCCGGAACAAAATGGGATAGCAGAGAGGAAAAATCGGACTGGATGGAAGAACTCCGTACGAAGCTTGGACAGGAAAAGTTCCAGACGTGAGCCACTTAAGAGAATTTGGAAAAAACGTCTTCATTCTGGACAGAGTACCTGGAAAGGGGAAGCTCGAGGAACGAGCGAAGAAAGGAATTTTTCTAGGTTACGCCGACGTGTCCAAAGGATATAAAGTATGGATTCCCGAAGAAAGGAAAGTCGAAATTACGAGAGACGTCGTCTTCGGAAAGAGAACTGAAGCTTCTCTAGAAAATCGCTACGAGGACTTTGCACCGGAAGTACTCGATCAACGGAAAAATGATGTCAGTCCTTCTGGGCTTATCGACGTCGTTTTTCAACCAAACGAAAATAATCGGAATAACGTTCCTGTCATCGAGCCGCTAGACGCAGAAGATAGGAACGAGGGTGTCGAGGAAGAGGACGTCGAGAACGAGTTCGAAGAAGACATCGAGAACGAGATCCAGGAAAACGACGGAGCAGAAATATTCAGGAGAGGCCCAGGAAGGCCGAGAAAAATCTTCACAGGACAGCCGGGAAGACGACGGAAGATATATCATCCACCACGGGCCGAGGCCAGGTATTTAGAATCAGAGCAAGCCTTTATGGCTGAAATTCCTTTAAAAAAGGCAATCTCCGGTCCAGATGCTGATGACTGGCTTCATGCTATAGCGGATGAAACGAAATCCATTTTGAAGAATGACACGTGGCAGTTAGTCGAACGTCCTGAAGATCGACAAGTGATCGGTAGCCGCGTCGTTCTGCGAAACAAGTATAAACCGGATGGATCACTGGACAGAAGAAAAGCGAGAATTGTAGCACGAGGTTTCGCTCAAAGGCCAGGGATTCATTTTAATCAAACCTTCGCACCGGTAGCTCGTCTGAGCTCTATTCGTTTCTTGGTAGCTCTCGCAGCAGAGTACGGAATGACAATCAGGCAGCTGGACGTTACTACGGCGTACCTGAACGGCACGATTGAAGAAGAAATCTACATGAATACCCCACAATTTCTAACTGAAGCCTTGGAACTGATCGTCCAGACAGAACCGGGTAGCTGTAAAATTGCGAACAAGGCAGAACGGATGCTGAAGCAGCTGGAAACCGGAAACAAGGTATGCCTTCTAAAAAAAATCCCTTTACGGCCTACGACAAGCTGGTCGAAGCTGGTACGAGAAACTAAATAAGGTACTGAGAGGATTTGGAGCAACACCCACCAACGCAGATCCCTGCGTGTATCAAGTGGAACGAGGGGAAGACTCGCTTCTTATTGCCATCTACGTGGACGATATCTTGGTTTTCTCACGGGATAGGGCCAAAATTGCGAAATTGAGGGATTATCTTTCACAAAAGTTCGAAATAAAAGATCTGGGTGAGCCTAAGTGCTGTCTCGGAATAGAATTCACTCGAGACGGAAAGAAGATCTCAATGCACCAAAGAGGATACATACGAGACGTACTGGACCGATTTGGGATGGCTGATTCAAAGCCTGTGGACACGCCTCTGGACGTGAACGTGAAGCTGACAAAACTGGAACAGGATCCGAATATCGAAGAAAGGAAACTTCCGTATCGTGAATTGGTAGGCGCAGTCAGTGTTCTAAGCCAGTTCAACACGTGTTTTGGTCAAGCTCATTGGACTGCGGCAAAGCGTGTGTTACGCTATTTGAAGAGTTCTGCCGATCTGGGACTGATCTACGAGCCGAGAAGAGAATCTCTCAGAGGTTACGTCGATGCAGACTGGGCTAGCTGTTTAACAGACCGGCGCTCTTATACAGGGTATGTCTTTATTTTGGGGAACGCTGCAGTTTCTTGGGATTCAAAGAAGCAACCAACAGTAGCCCTGTCATCGACGGAAGCGGAGTACATGGGACTGGCGGAAGCTGCCAAGGAAACCATTTATCTTCGAGGATTTTTGTTTCAATTGGGATTTGAAAATCTGGCCGATACAAAAGTATTCAACGACAACATGGGAGCGCAAAAACTTGCTGAGAATCCGACCTTTCATGCCAGAAGCAAGCATATCGACATCAGACATCACTTCATATGCGAAACGTTGCGGAACAAGGAATTGCAGCTGAAGCACATCTCGACGAACGACATGGCAGCCGATGTGTTAACTAAAGGGTTATCCAGACCGAAACATCAGCATTGTGTGGAACAACTCGGTCTCAGAAATTCAAGATCATCTTGAAAAAGGTCGACATCGTCTCGAGGGGAAGTGTTGAGTTTATTTTTGAATTTACCGGGCGATACTTAGTCGCCTTTATAGTGCTGCCTCCTATATCTAAAGTGAGTATAAGCCTTCAGCTTTCATTTCATGTGGCTCGCCTTCGCTCGCCATCTTTGCCTTCATTCGAATCCTAGCATTCTCATGTGTATATCACTTCTGCCAACCGTATCAATAAATCTAGTGTTCAGTGATTGTAGTGTTTTACTGTAGTGTTCAGATCAACCCAACACACTCCTGCTCACATATTCAATGAAAGATTTTTTATTAGAAATGTGTAGGGAAAAGTAGGGTATGCTCCCGCGCTTTGACTTAAATGCCCTATAAATTATGATCGAAATATGATTTTGATGTGTGTATTTTGTAAGGTGAAGCTCACGTTATGAGGGAACATATGTTATTACTACAAACCGCTTTTTAATTACGTCATTATTTAACATTTCATTAATTGATGGGTGTTGCATTTCAGCCAACGTGCCCCATAAACTGGGGTACGGCGTCCCTCATATTACTGCCGTTTATTTAAACAATATGAACATTGCAGAATAAAATTTATACAATATAATAATTCTGTAGAGTGTAATGTTACGAAGAAAAAATACTCTAGATATTTTTAACGCTAATTAAATGTTTTCTAATTATTCAAAGTAAAGTATGTGGCAATAGCAGTTAGAACTTTTTACTCCCTGCTGAAATACATAGGGCGCACCGCAACCCGCGGCGACGAAACCCTTATGTGATGGTGCAAGATTTAATTAATTTGAATATATTTAGAACGTTTATAGAAACGAATCATGATACCAGAAGCTTGAGAAAATATGTCACCTATTAGGACCTAACATTTTCATGCTTCATGTATGTATGACATGTATTTTAAAACAGAAATTGCATCACATAACTATTTTCCCATACAACGAAAGTTATTTATTTTTGTGAGAAACTAAGATTAAAATCAACAAACGTGGGCGTTATTTGTAATTTTCGTCGAGCCCCGTACCGGAACCATTCCCTCCCTCATCTAATATAAGAATTAAATTAACGTATTGGAAGAAATTGGATTTATAGCAGTTACAAATTCAGTACTATTGATTATACTTAATCAGTTTTTCTTTCAAATAAAATGTTTTTAGAAACAAATAATGATATCATTCTAACACTAGCTGACAAAAGTAATACAAGTCTGATAATGAATAAACAAGATTATATCTGTAAAGCTTTGCAGCTTTTGGAAGATACATGAACATATGAATTATTATGTTTTGATCCTACTAAAGAAACGCAAGCCAAACTAACATTATTTTTAACAAAACATGTTTAAAGAGTAGTAAAATAACCTATAACCTATAACTTCTTATCCTGGTTCACCTCTCTACAATTGGTCAAAAATACTCGAAAAATCGTTACAAAAAATTGTAGTAAAAAATCGAATATCACATAAAAGACAGCTGGAATTTTAAAAATAAGTTTGAAATGATATTAAAATACCTGATGATTTCACAGTAGTTGCTTTAGATATTGTATCTATGTACGCTATCTATATGATATTTATGTTTAAAATAATCATACCAAACCAATGGCGTCAGGCAGATATTTAAATTTTGCATCTCGCAATATCCTATCCCCAACAAAATTCCCTTCATTTACGGTCTAGTTAATAGAGTTATTTAAAATTGACAGATACCAGGTTCCATCAACAAAATTTAAAAATGGTAGGAAACACGTTATTTTAAAAACGGATATGCAAATTAGTTGTTAAAAATCAGGATTACTGGAGGCTATAAGTCTCCAAGAATAATTACAGATAAAAACTAAACTAATACAAATCTTATAAACTGCAAAAAAAAAAACAAGTTTTACCCTACAAATATTTCTGGGTTCCATGAAATTCTGCTTGAAATTTCCAACCAAAAATGTTATATTCAAATTGTTTGCTCTATTTAAAACATATTTAATCTAATACTTTTTTCTAAAAATCAATATATAACTGAAAAACATAACAAAGGAAATATTGCGTATATACATTTTCTTACATAAACTGTGAAAAAACATACATCAGACTCACAACCGTGTGGCAAAATCTTCTGGCTCCAGACGCGGATCCAGGGGGGGGGGGGTATAGGCCCCCCCCCCCCCGAAACCCCGGCTTACCCCGGAAAAGTTTTTTTGATAACCTTTTTTAGGGATGTCCCCAACCCGTTGGGGGGCCCCCCCCCCCCCCCCCCGAAACCCCTACCAGGATCCGCCCCTGTCTGGCGCTGGCCCGACCAGGACTAGACCGTATGTTTCCAGTCTTGACGCTGACCAAGTGGTCTGGCCTGGTCCTAGATAAAAGTGTAACGTTTTTTAGGCTAGCCCTAGGCCAGAGCGTATGGTCTGCAGCCAGTTAATAACCAAACCTGGACCAAACCAGAATGTCCAGGTGACAACAAAATTCTTGTTTCGATAGTGTGAACTTCTTATTTTCTATAATTTGAAACACCCTGTAACTTTTTCGAAATATGTCAAGGAAAAATTTCTGGGATAGCTGATTAGCGCCAGTCCTGGGGTAGACCTGAACTTCCAAACTAGACGGTCTAGATAAAGTCAGATCAGAGAAATACTAGCGCCAGACCTGGACTAGATCATATCTTCCAGACTAGATAGTTAGATAAAGCCTGACCTGGGCCAGACATGACACCAGACTGCCATGAAAAGTTTCTTTACACATGCATGAAAACTCCTTGATTGGCCACCGTTTACAGGCATCGAAAATGTTCAATTCCGCATTGTGCGCGAAGACGATGAGCAAAATCTGCAACATCAGCTAGCAAAACGCTTTACTGTGAGCAAAATGCTCTCCATGTTTACCAAAAAATTAGCTTACTATGTGAACATCGCTCTGGGTGACGTTGGGTTAGTCATTTGTCATTTTAGTATATTCGATGTCTGTAAACTGTAGACAATCTCAGGTGTTGCATCGTAATTTGTAAAGAAAAATATTATTCAATACACGACTACGAGGCCTCACGGGCGGGTGGGAGCTGCTCGTGTGAAGGTGTGCACACAATTTTGATGTTAATATAAATAATATAAGCGTTCTAGCAACATAAGCAAATTAAGATAAAAGGTCAATTTAGAAATGTTTTAAAATATACAAACAGATAATAACTCTATTAATTTTGAACAGATATTCAAGGTCTACGCAGTATCTATATTCCCAAAAATCTTATCTCACATATTACTCACACACTGTAAAAAAAGCTTTGGTGATATTTACAATCAGCTAGTCATTATACGTGCAATGTATTTTTAAATTACAGTGTATAACCTGATTAATTTACGATACTACAGTACTTATTTGCAATCTAGTGTGATTTTCCTTCAGGTAACAATGTGAAAATAGAACGAAGGTTGTTCTATTTGCAGTCGACTGTAAAATTACTACGTCCGATGATGGAAATTATTTGATCGGCGTGGGACATAGTAAGTTTACGTAAGGTGATAAATTTACTTGGGACTTTAAGTCTACGAAAGCATATGTAAATTTTGACGATATCTGCTTTTCTATGGAGAGGGAGTAAGTCCGCACGAACGAACGCCCTGGAATTATGTGCAGGACGTAAATTTGGACCATTCGGGACTACCGAGTGTAATTCGTGCCAAACGATGAGTTCGGAGACGCCCGAACAGCGTCTTACCATGGGTGCGCATTTCATTCGTTTGCATTCTTGTTAACGTTGTTTTGCACGTTATGTCGCTTTGATTTAAAAATGTTGAGACTGTCAAGTGATTACATTCCGTTCTCTCCCTTAAATACAGAACATAGCTCTAAAATATTTTCACCTCTGTGAACAGTTGGGAATACTAGCAAGCTGACCACAGGTTAGAGAAAACCTACAAATCAGAGTAAAGTCAGGGAAATTTGTCAATCAGGAATCATTATGAATAATTCAGAGATAAACAAAATATTGAAATTTGAATAACCGAAAAGTTTTTGGCGAACTAAACCTCGAAATATCTTTTCGATTATAAAAGCTGAACATAAAATTCAACGAAATTTCGGACAGTGGCTGATCTGATAATTTTTGTGATGATTTACGACCCGTATGTAATTTCACGGTCGACGACGGAAGGTTTACGTTCTACACGTATTTCTTTACGGCGGACGCAGGTTGAGAAGAAAAATATGTGTTTTTACAGAATTCTGCTTATTTACTATGTGCCACACCGATCGAATTATTTCCATCGTCGCAGGATGTAAATTCACACCAGCTTTTTTTACAGTGCATATAAGAGATCCATGAAAATCCATAAAAGTTTTTACAAATATTTAATGTTTAAACTTACTTTTCCCTGTTTGAATTTATACTGTATCAAACATGTCATTTAGTTTATTTAATGGTAGTGTCTATCAGTCCGGATAGTCCGTACGTTTACTTCTTGCTATACGGCCAGGTTCAACAACGGACAGTCCGTACGTTTAGTTGTAGCCAAACGGCCGAGTTAAATATACGGACTGTCCGTACGTTTAGTCCTAGCTGCATGCGGTCCGATTAAACTTGCGGACAAATTTTATCTTCGCACGAAATCATTTTCCTATTCCAATTTTCACCTCTTTTAAATAGTATTTTAATCCTTTTCTCCACATGTCATTATCAAATTCTTTTTGATAGTGGAAAATGAAAACCAATTTTTAAAACAAATTCTAACAAGTTTCGGTTCCACAGTTCGTAAGTTAATGATATTTCTTTCTCCTTTTCCAGTTTCGCTAATCTCTGCAGTTGTGCTGTGCGAATATTCCGCACTTTCAAATCGAAATAAAAGAACCTTCTGATTCTCTTATGTATATGTGACAGGATTATATATTTTCATAATTAACCTCTAAAGCAATGTAGATGTCATAAACATTATAAACCTCTACGATGCGGTGCTCCTTGGTTTTATAAAGCTCCTTTTCATGTGCAAATTTTATATTTTCAATAGTGTTCTGTGATTGGCGCTCTGTTTGATTCCGACGGTAGAGACGTAACTCGCACTTCGATGCACTTGTTAATCCGAGCTTTGAAAGATTCCACACAACTGCGAATTGTGTCTGGTGATATTTGTGCACAAGCAGACCTGATTCGCTCGATCATGTTATCAAGAGTTGTGGGCACTTCTTAATACACGCGATTCTTTAGATAACCCCACAAATAGAACTCCGGCGCCGTAAGATCTGGCGATCTGGCAGGCCAATTTACTGGACCTCCTCTACCGATCCATCGTCCATTGAATTCGCGATTGACTACTTCCCTCGCGATTGCCGCATAATGTGCTGGACAACCGTCATGTTGAAACCACATGTTGTGTCGCACTTCCAAGCTTAGTTCTTCCAGCAATATTGGAAGTTGATTTTCTAAAAAGTTACGATATTTTTCACCGTTCAAATTTCCATCAATAAAATACGGACCGATAAGTTTATCTCCAATTATTCCACACCAAACGTTCACGGACCATGGACGCTGATGCTCAACTTCACGCAACCAATGTGGATTTTCTACACTCCAATAATGCATGTTGTGCCGATTAACGTTACCATGGTTTGTGAAAGACGACTCGTCTGTGAAGAGTACTAGAAAAAAGAAATTCGGGTTTCCTTGTATCTGCTGAACCGCCCATTGACAAAATGTCACTCGGTTCTGAAAATCATTGCCATGAAGTTCTTGATGCAGTGAAATATGATACGGATTATAATTATTACGTTTTAATACCTTCCAAACACTGGATAGAGACATTCCGGAATCGCGGCTTAGTTGTCGAGTACTAACATGTGGGTCATGAGTGACTGCAGCTAAAATTGCAATTTCATTATCAACTCCAGTAACTGTTACTTGATGCTTCCTTTTTTTCGGTTGTACACTTCCGTCAGTGATGAAGTTTCGGACAACCCGGTAAAAAGAAGCGCGTGAAGGAACACTTTCTGGAAAGCGTTGAGCATAAAGCGTGAGAGCATCATTGATATTCCTGCCACTTTCTCCATAAATGACAATCATTTCAATCTTCTGTTGCTGAGATAGAATTTCCATTGTAAAAGTAATGAAGTAAGGTAATGAGGAAATACAACGACACCCAAACGAACTCAAACGAACGTGAACAACAACAATAACCCAAACGAAAGCAACCAACACACCCAAATCAAATGAACACAATCAACCTTCCTAATGAATAAACGTTAAGCACGGACAGACGCGGTTATCGCTCGGCCGAAATGACGTCGAGGATTGTAGACAGTGGAGACTCGATGATATGTAATGTCTACATCCAAAATCGACTGTCGTCAACCAACTGCATTCGGGAATGGTTTTCGACAGTTTTATCACTTTTACTGTCCCGTTGCCAAAAGTTCAAGCACCCCGATGGATGGTGAGAGGCAAGGGGACTCACCGAAATTAAGCACCCCGAAGGGAATAGACAACTACTACGTCCGCGTCGTTATTCCTGGGTAGAGCTAAAAGTAGTGTCAACAATTTCATTTTTCGCAATTGCAGCGCCATCTATCGCGAATCGAAACAAATTTTCCGAATAAAACTTACGTATTTCGTAAAGGAGAATCTGAATCTGTGATAAAAAATTGGGGTTGCCATTTGAAATTACAAAGTTACTCCCACCCCTGCCTCCTGTGGGGGTGGGGGTGGTGTAAATTTTAGCAAATCTTTTTTCCCCCTCGAAAATAAAAAGTTTTTATTTCAGACGTTTTTTCCGTAGGATGCGTATTTTTTGAGATATTTCGTTGTCTCAAGTTAAAAAAAACACCCTGTACTTAAATGGATTTGGAAGAAATCTCTGACACCGAAAGTTTATCAACCGCCTCTAGTGTTAAGTGAACTTTAAAATATTTTATACGCTTTTGAAATTTCTATTAGTTTTAGTCATGCGTTAACATGGATCTGATTCTCAAGAAAAAACTCAGAAAAAAGGTCCACGAAAAAGAAAGAGAAACAAGAAAGTTCGAAATAATAGATTGAAAAAGGCTGAAACCTTCAAGTCTTTCGTTGATTTAGAAGCACGAGTAAAGAGTTTTGAGCAATCATCAAATTGTTTATTTTATCGACGTAGTTCTACTGGAATTAACAGTAAAAAAGCTCATATCCGAAAAAGCTATATAAAACCTGATTTGAAGTATTAAATACTGTGACATATGCCTGTGAGGCAGGAGGCAAGAACTTCAAATGACATCCCTGTGACTGGTCACAGAATTAATGTTGGTCAAACCCCTACCTATTTTCAACGTCTCGTGAGGCGGAATAACACCCCTGTGACTGGTCACAGAAATGATGTTGGTCAAATCCCGACCCCCTTCCAACGTCTCGTGAGGGGGGGGGGAGGCACCCTGTGACAGGTCACAGAAATAATGGTGGTAAAACTCCTACCCCTTTTCAACGTCTTGTGAGGGGCAGGAAGGCACTCCTGTGACTGGTCACAGAAATAAAGTTGGTTAAACCCCTATCCCCTTCCACCCCTAGGGCCTGTAACACCTTGTAGTTGGTGGGGAGGCTTAAGCGTGTGGGACGTGTGGGTTAAAAGGACCTCGGCCTCCATCCTTATGGATATGAATCAAAGGATCGCTATAAACGGGCTCTCCTGGTATGCGTGATTACGGTATGGAAGAAGGGTGAAAGAGCCTATCTCACATGGGCCTTCTGAATCCCTGGGTCGATTCCCCTCCCGGACCGATATACAGCTTTGAAATCGGGACAGGAATGACCTGCAGCCCGCAGGGCGTCCACGAAAAAGCCGTCCGTTTGTTATGGTGGTCTGCAAGCGAATATTTGAACATTGAGTGTCTCACTCAATGTGACCACCCCCCTAAGCCATGGGTGTAGATTAATCGTGCTCGTGGCACTTTGGCACCTAGGGGTTACGAAGGTGTCCTAACGGCCTCTCGGGGGCCTCAGACGACCTCTCTGAGTAATCAGTCTTGTCCCTGCATGTGGGGCTCTGCAGGGGCGGACCTTTTATTTCGCTAGCTTCTCGTGGGATCAAATGAACACGCATAACATCAAAAATGGAAAGGAAGGTGGAAGGGAGGTGGCGGAGGGGGAGAGGGGTTGGGCCATAACGGGTCTTACATAACCCTTTCCTCCCCATCTGTCTCTCCGGCAAGCCAAATTCAGGTGGTGGCTGTGCCCCCAGCTCCCTCGGGAGCTGAGGGATTGACGGTCCATCTGAACGAGGCTATGGTAACGGGAGAGGCCAATCAGTCCCCAAAGAAGAAGAAACGCATCAACTGTCCCCTGAAGAGGAGACTGAAGAGGCAAGCGCAGCAGGCTAGTAGAGCAGCTGCGGGAGCTGGAACGTCGGCAGCTACAGGGCCGACATCCAGCACTGCGGCCCAGAAGAGAGATAGGGGCTCAGAGGACACCTCACCGTGGGCAGCTAAACCTTTGAAGAGGCACAAGGCGGCCCAGCAGCTGCTCAGAGGACTAACCCCCTGACGATGTTGTTAACCGACACCAACTACCCAGACTCGATGCTCACTACGGAGCAGTATGAGATCTTCAGGAACGCTACCTGGAGGGCGCTAGATAGAGTGTCCCCAGATTAATGGCCGAAATTCGTGACCTCCTTCTGCATGGGAGGGGTCTTCGTATTTGTGGCAGCCGACCTAGCGACTAAAGCTTGGCTACTCAAAGCAGTGGACGAGACAAAGCCGTGGGAATGTGCAGCTCTTAAGGTGGGTGGGGTTGAGTTTCTCCAGATGATGGTGAGGGCTACGGCGTGGTTCCCAGGGAAACTGGAAAACCCGTCTGAGGTACTCCAGCGGTTGGAAGGATTCAACCCCTCACATAAGACAGCGTCCTGGCGAATCATCAGACACGTTAGGCCTTAGGAAGAGAACACAGTAGGAGGTAACTGGCACCTCCTAGTTGTGCAGATTCCTGAGTCCTAGACGAGGGCTCTTGCGGCCCTCAACAAGAGGCCCTTCTATTACTTTGGACAGGTCAATTTTAGGGTTGCCGGCCAGGGACAGGAGGAGCCTGTTGGGACACAGGAAGATCGGGAGCAGACCTAAATGACTGCTTCTGGTCTAACCATTACCCACATTAACTTACATCACAGCAAAGGCGCCTCTGCAGTTTTGCAGAGGGGCATGGCTGCGAGGGACACATGTATCTCGCTAATCCAATAACATTGGTTAGTTCGAGATACCATAAGGGGATTAGGGGGGACGGCTGATATTTTTTGTTACAGGGTCCCCCAGGCGGCCAAACCAAGGGCCTGCATACTGGCGAAGGGAGTTAACGCTTATTTTCCTTATGACAGCGTTACCAACCGACCAGTGGACGTATGGGCAGCACGGA
The DNA here is from genome assembly GCA_932195095.1 of Andricus curvator. NCBI lineage: Eukaryota > Metazoa > Arthropoda > Insecta > Hymenoptera > Cynipidae > Andricus > Andricus curvator. Next base: position 10,798 of record CAKNYM010037628.1, on the reverse strand, counting down.
CATCAACTCAAGGAGGAATGACCTACTGGAATACCTAATCACCACTGATTTAGATATTCTTAACATGTGGAACACCCCGACGTTCCGTAACTCGGTCAGGGAGGAAGTCATTGACATCACTCTCTGTACCAGTAGTTTTAGAGATAATATCAAGAAGTGGAGAGTTTCAGATAAACCCACTCTGTCAGATTACTCACAGATAGAGTTCATGTTGGAATGTATGGTACCCGCTGGCCCTAAATGGGTCAGAAATCCAAGAAGAACGGACTGGGATCAGTTTTCCAAGGAACTAAGATGTACACTTTCAGAGGTTCCCAGGTTAATTCAAGACGTGGATACTTTGGAGATGGCAGCCAAAATTTTCACGGAAGCCATCAAAGCTACTTATGAAAGTAATTGTCGACTCGCAAGAGTCCGAAAGGCTGGAAAAACACACTGGTGGAATGGGAATCTCGAAGAGCTTCGCAGGAAAACCAGAGAGAGGTTCAGACATGCCTGTACTGGCAAAACGAAGGAACTATGGACCTCATTCACAACTATGAGGGATGAATACAGGGGTGCAATGCGTAAGGCAAAGCAAGAGAGCTGAACCAACTTTTGCACAGACATCGAGAAGAGAGCTGAGGTGGCTAGACTGGATAAGCTGCTTTTTCGAAATCCGGACGCTATTCTCGGTACTCTGAAATTGCCCGGCGGGGGGTACTCAGATTCGGACGGGGATACCTTGGCTCACCTGATCAAGGCACATTTCCCGGGCTTTTCAAGGTTTGGAGAAAAGGGGACGACACCTTAGAGGCAACCAAAGTCGCCTGCGGCCCAACTGGGCCCGAAACGGCGGCTAGCCAACGAGATTGTGAGACTTGCTAGGGCTAGTCTGACGTTAGGAAATGTCCCGGCGGCATGGAGGGGTACGAGAGTAGTCTTTATTCTGAAAGCAAGTAGGATCGGTTATACCTTACCCAAGGATTTCCGTCCCATCAGCCTAACATCTCTCCTACTTAAAACAGTGGAAAGACTTGCGGATAGATATATCCGTGGTAAGGTCTTGTCAAGTAGGCCACTTCACAAGGAGCAACTCGCCTATAGTGCTGGTCACTCGACGGAGACGGCCCTAAGCGGGGCAGTAAACCTAATTGAAGGACAACTGAAGGAGAAAGGCCTCGCGATTGGAACCTTTTCGGAAGTCGAAGGAGCCTCCAATAACACCTCTGGAGAAGTGATCAGGGCGGCCATGATTACACATGGTGTGCCTTTTGCAGTCGTGGAATGGACGTGCCACATGTTGGCCAACAGGTCTAACTCCGACTAAGGGTGATACCACTTTATGTGGAACCGTTGACTCGGAATGTCTGCAGGTAGGAGTTTTATCGCCCTCGCTGTGGTGCTTAGTAGTGGATGAACTGCTTCATCTACTCTCGAGTCAGGGCCACCACGTCATAGGCTATGCGGAGGATATACTGGTTATCGTGCACGTCCAGCATCTGGATGCGCTCTTCGGAGTAATGCAGCAAGCACTGATGATATTGGAGCCATGGTGCAAGAAAACTGAACTATCGGTTAATCCGAGTAAGACAGTTGCGGTTGTTTTCACCAGAAGGTATAAGTGGGGAACCACGAGTACACTGAAACTTGGAGGACAACAATTGGAAGTCAAAGAACGAGCTAAATATCTAGGAGTCCTTCTGGATAAGAAGCTGTTATGGAAGAAGGACCTGGAAAACAAGTGCAAGAAGCTAGTAGCGACTCTATGGCTCTATATGAGAGCCATAGGGAAAAACTGGTGCTTGAAACCAGAGGCACTTATGTGGATCTACACAGTGATCTTGCGACCCAAGCAAACCTATGCGGCGGTGGTCTGGTGGAGCAGGGTCGAGCTGTCCCCTGTGAAGTCTCGACTGGAAAGGATCAGGGGACTGATTTTGAGAGGTGTCACTGGTGCCTCGAAGTCGACACCCACGATGACACTGGGGGCCCTAATAGGTTTGGAGCCCCTTCATCTCACCATCAAGGCCGTGGCTGCGAAGGCGGCCTGGAGACTTAATGTGGTAAATGATAGAAGGATCTCGACAGCAGTGAAGATCCCCGTTGACATCGCGAGGAGGCCGACCCTGAACATGCCCAGGGACAAAATGGCCACTCGCTACCTCTTCGACAAGAAGTATCGAGTTAGCCTATCCACGAAGGAGGAATGGGTTAACGGCGACGCACGCCTGCCCAGTGATGGAGACAACTGGTTTACAGATGGCTCCAGGAACGAGGAGAATGCAGGAGCCGGCGTATATCGTAGAAGGAATGAAATGGGCTTCACAATCGAGATAGGGTCCTACGCCACAGTTCTACAATCTGAAATGATGACCATACTCCAGTGCGCCTACAAGGCAGAAGAGTATGACAACAAATGAAACATCCGTATCTGCTCAGACAGTAGGGCTTTGAGGCACTAAATATGTTAGCGACGGAAAACCAAGTTACTCTGTTATGAATCCCTGGACGCAGCGGTATCAAGGGCAATGAGATATCGGATAGGCTAGCCAAACTAGCAGCAAGAAGAAATTTTACTGGACCCGAGCCAGTTGTAGGTATTTCCAGCAGGTCAAGCACTGAAGAAATTAACAGTTGGCTGACTGAGGAACATCAGAATGAGTGGGATTTGGACTCTGGTTGCAGACAGGCCAAAACACTCTTGGGCTCAAAGCTCAACTCCAACCGAGCAAGGGAAATACTCAAGCTCGGGAGGAACGAAATCAAAGTTCTAACAGAAATGTTTATAGGACATGGGAACCTCGGATATCAGAGACATAAGATAGGGCTTGCGGAAAGTCCCCTCTGTCGTCTGTGCGGGAAGGATAATGAGACAGCTACTCAGATCCTTTGCCACTGCCCTGCGATTTCGGGGAAACGTCTAACACTCACAGGCAATTACTGCATCAGTGAGTCAAAGATATCAGCCAACAGCGTCGCTGCGGTCCTCTCCCTATGGAGAGGGCTCTGGGGTCACGCTTAGGGCCGATTTCATCAACTCTGATTAAATACATGGTTAGCTAATCATGATTATTTTTTAATCAAGGCTTTAATCATGATTACATTTTAATGCGTTCCACCATGGACATTTTAACTCTGATTAGCTAATCATATAACCTTTTCGTGGTAACTCTGATATTCCCTTGTAACGGCGATTCTGATTGGCCGCTACAAGAAGAACGCTTAAGTTTATTGCGCGCGCACGGTACAAGCTGACTACATTAACCAAGTCATGTGACACCCAGCAGAAGTCTTTTTTGTCAAATAGTGAAATAATTTTGCGTGTATGTAATATATTAAAATAATGTTACAAATTTCCATCACTATTTCAGTCCAAAAAATAATAATGTAAATTATAAAGGCATTAATAGTGATTAATTAAAGACGTTCAGAAATATTTGATGCATATGTGAAAAACATACAAGAAGGAAGCTTCTCGATGCGCTGTGCGAGGTTACATTGGTTAAATATTTATTTTCAGCACTGCAAAATGAATTTATGCGACTGAATTCTTATTTCGCTAACTTATATATTTTACATACGCATTGTCTTTAAAAACGAATTATCTCTTCCAACGATGTGAAAGAAACTGTAGGTAAGAAAAGTGAGGTTATTGGAACACAATTTATACTTTACGGACGCCTCATCAAAGATATTTTGGCTTCATAGTTTCTTTCATCTACATATTGATAAAAACAAAAGCGTATATATAATAAAACTTATTATAAAAATGATCCACATTCGTTCTGAACATGCTCCAAATGCTCAACTGCAAACTTCCATTCGGAGGTTCTGTTCTGCCAACCAACGTTAATCACCGATTAACTCCGTTAACCGGCAAAATCGACCGGTTAAGATAAGCGGCGATTAACTCTCTTTAATCATACTTTAGAAGATGGTGGAACGCAAGGTACTGATTAAATTAGAATAATCGAGGATCAACATCTTAATCAGAGTTGGTGAAATCGGCCCTTAGGCTCACAAGGGGAAGCAACGGGATTACCCAAGCGGCAGGGGATGTTACGGTCTCAACCAAGAACTAATAATAATCATAAACCCCTAACCCCTTCCAAAGTCTTGTGGGGAGCGGAAAGGCGCCCCTGTGACTAGTCACAGAAATAATGTTGTCAAACCCTACCCTTCTCCAACGTCTCGTGGGGTAGAAAAAGCACACCTGTCACAGGTCACAGAAATAATGTTGGTCAAGCCCCTAACCCTTTCCAACGTGTCGTGAGAAGCGAGAAGGTGCCTCTGTGACTAGTCACAGTTATAATGTTGGTTAAACCCCTACCCCTTTCTAACGTCTCGAGGGGAGCGGGAAGGCACCCCTGTGACTGGTCACAGAATTAATGTTAGTTGAACCCCTTTTCTTTTCCAATGTCTTGTGGGAAGCAGGAAGGCACCCCTGTGACTGGTCACCGAAATAATGTTGGTCAAATCGCTACCCCTTTCTAACGTCTCGTAGGGAGCGGGAAGGCACCCCTGTGACTGGTCACAGAAATAATGTTGGTTAAACCCCTACCCCTTTCCAACGTCTCGTGGGGAGCGCGAAGGAACCCCTGTGACTGGTCACATAAATTATCTTGGACAAACCCCTACCACTTTCCAACGTCTTGTGATGAGCGGGAAGGCGACCCTGTGACTGGTCACAG
>CAKNYM010037626.1:27147-49571 GCA_932195095.1 Andricus curvator | reverse complement strand
GACTCCCACGTGATCGGGTCCTTCCTGCGATTTTGTGATGAAGAGTGGAACCTCTAAGGTATCGGGCCCCATCTACTCTCTCTTCTGCGTTTTGATTTAGGTAGTTCGACTTTGACGTTTGGTCTCTCTGGTTTCACGACAACGGAACGCAGCCTACTTCCGAGCAGTGGCGAGAGTCGATTTGCACCGAGGCCTACTTCGCGCTGGAATGGTTGATTATCGGAAGACAACAAATGCACCGGGGGCATATGTCGGACGTTTTCGGTGATGCGCGGTCCTTCCCTTTCCGGGGTGACTCTGAGCGGGGAGGCACAGATGCTGAGAATCTCCTCCTCGGCTTCGGAAGTGTCGGAAGTTTTTGTTGTTTGTACTTCTCTAAGAGGAGAGGAATTGTAGCCTGGAAACTCGGGATCATAGGCTTCAACGCTTCCGGAAGGTTTCGGTTCGTCGTTGTGCGGTAAATCGAGCGAGGACCCAATCGTCTCACTCGCCTTTATGCGAGATGTTTCGCGGCAGTGATATTCCGCTAGATCGTCGAGGGAATCGATGGCTAGTGCGTTCGGACTGAGAGGATACGGTGGGGATTCACTCGCGTCACGGGAGTCTGTGCGTGAGTGAGTCAAGGCAAGAGAAACGTCTGCATCGCCACGCACACTCTGTGGGTTCGGGAACGTCACACGTAGATCGTTTCGATGTTTGTAGTCCTTACGAAAAGGAGCTGGAATATTAACGTGAATCCACGGGGGTGTGAGAGATTTTATGATTAACGCGTTTCGTCTTTTCGCGTTAATTCGCTTTCGAAGACTAGGCCGTTTGCGGGGTACACTATGGAGTCTCGTCTCGGACATGAGTCACTTTTCTCGCCTATCAACCACTGCGAATCGCACACTTGAAAACCCCGTCACACAAGGGACACTCGACCATGGTGTAACAGAGAAAAACCGGGGGGCAGCAGGAAGGAGGGTTAATGTTCAAAGGGGGGACGTAATTGTGGCAACCTGGCACGTTGCAGGGGACCGAGAAAATCGGAGATGGGACCACGCGTGTAGATTCAGCCAAGAATTGGGAGTCACAAATCTGAAGCGTAGTTGCCGGAAGAGAGTTCGTAACACTTGTCGTCGTATTATCGTTGGGAAGCGTGCGGTCGGCTTCTATGCACGAGAGGCGAACACTATGGCATTCCAGCGCGGAGGGCGAGAGGGGATCCCGGACTCTATCGCTCACTACACACTTTTCACTGAACTCGCGATCCACACTGTAATCCAGAGGGACGGGTGTACACGATTTTTTGTCCTTTACTTGCTCAGAGGCGTGAGTAGCTCGATGTTTTAAGGAAAGTCTCTTGCGTAGGTTGGGCCGGCACCTTTTCTTCTTAGGAAATTGATCCTCCATGTAGATGCGAATCTGGAAAAAACACCCCCAAGAAAGGAACAAATTTTAAAAAGACGGACTGTCGCGTCAGCACAACCGGCCTAGGCTATCGGTCCTGGATGGAAACTCCTTTGTTGGGCCCATGTGAAAGACTCGAAGTTTTGGTTCTAGCAGGAGACTCCCGGGTTGAGGTTCCGAGTGAGAACTCGATTTCGATTCTCGTCAGAAACTCCCGTATTGAGGTTCCGTGTGAGAACACGTTTTCGATTCTCGTTAGAAACTCCCTAACTGAGGTTCCGAATCAGAACTCAAATTAATTGCCTATTTCGGAGACTGCGAAGCGCGATAATGTCTGTTAGAAAAAAAAGAATAATAGCATGTTTGATGACGAGTCTATCCTTGAGAAAGAGCACCTCGATAAAGGGATCGGGTTGCGTGGAATAAAAACTGCGTCGTTAGCTTGAATTCGGCTGACAGAAACTCCGACGAGGCAAGGCGAGGCTTGAGTGTAGCTGGCCGCTACTGCGCAGGTCACCCGTGCCGCGATGCGAGATTATCGAAAATTTTTTCCGGCGGCGAGACGTACTGGTCAGTGATACACGATCGAATGCTTTTTCCTGAAATTTCGCCCCATATTTATGCTTGATCGTCGAGAAGGCAGCGCGCCAATCCGTGGTTATTATTTTCGACGTGGAAGGGCAGAACTATGACTGGCTTAATCGATGAATCGAGCGTACGAATCCGCAATAAGTGAGAGGGGGACTACTTTCGCGTTCTCGCGGAACGCGAGCTTCTACTTACGCGTAGCCGTGATTGGTTTAGATCGTGGGGAGAGCGAATTTGCCTCTAAGCCTCGTCGATACCCTGCCGGAATTTCTAATGCAGCTATTTTATTATTAAGCGTGTGAGAAAATATATGAACGTAGGATTATAAATCTAAACCTTACAATTGCGATTTCTTATATTAAGTTTAAAGCTAAATTATTGCTTATTCTAAAGTAATAAAAAACGCTGCGGAAAAGAAGATTTTTTTATGTCATGGACTAAATAGTGAGCACGCGTGCGTGCGACAAAGACTTCCTCATGAAATAAGTCTTCCAGGTAGAGGATGGTCCGTCGGAGCGGCGCCAAGTTCGTCTCGATGCCGCGCCGACTTGCCACCTCTGACCTACCAGCCACCTTCTTTTTCGACCCTTATATCCCCTCTCCACTCTTATTCTTTACTTTTCTTACATAAAATAATCTCCCCTCGGGGAGATCACTAATAGCGGGTACGCGATTCCGCCCACCCACGTGGGTTGTAGCTCACAAGAGGGGGCGATGGTTTGGGCCCCCTCATCCCCACCGCCTTTTTTCAAAGCTAAGGAGTCGGATAGGGCTGAGCAAGGCTCTATCCGGAAGGGGGGGGGGGCTAATTGAAATACATCCAAAAAGTAAAAGAAGGGAGAGTTGAGAATTCTTAAGTTTTTGAGAACCCCTGCTTGTAATTTCATGCAAAAATCGGTTTTACAAATTCGAATTTCCAGCTTTCATCTCGAAGAGACAACTTAAATTGAATTTTCAAGTCCAATGATTGTTAATAGGATTCTGAATATTATCTCTGTAATCATGAAAAATTTTGTTGTTATTCTTTTATTGTTTTAATTATGTTTTGGGTCCGACGATTATTAATAGTAACATACGACTTTCATCTATATTATATTCTTTCATTCGTTACGAACCTTATTATTATCTCCGTTATCATTGAGATTCGTTTATTATTTAATTATATCTTAAGTCCGAAGTTTATGGATTATTAATGTAAATTAAGAGTCATTAAGAGAATTTGTTTATTCGTTTATCGCTTATAGAAATTCAATTAGAATTCTTGAAGGGATTAGTTAATTGGAAAAAATGTAATGCTCGGAGACGGAGAGAAAAGGCGAAGTAGGCGTCAGTCATGGCTCCCCCACCAGACCGAGCTGCCGCGCGCCCCCTAAGCTTTCCGATATAGAGGGGCCGCATTCCAGACTCACTCAGGCTCTCAATATAAATCAACAATAGACAGAACATGTAAAAATCTCTGTATCACAATGTATGTCAATAAAATGAAATTAAAAAGCAAAGCAAGAGACTCACTCGGCCTCCAGCCTTTACCAGCGATGGATCGAGTATCGTCGACTCCAACGCTGTCAAAGACCTATCTTCTGGGACCCTGTGGAGATGTGAATCATCCAAAAATACTTCCAACTCCTACGAAGCTTGACCATTGCCGCCACAGCGCTTCTTCTTCCATCTATCCTTTTATGCCTCCCCCCTTCCCTGCCAATACTTACCGGGGAAGTGAAGTAAGTGACACTGACAGTTAGCGTCGAGAAAAGAGGGGAAAGGCGCACACAAGGAGTAAACAAAACTTTAAACTCTTAGAGGTGCTCGTTTTTAAATTAACCTTAAAAGTTTGATATGTGCAAATAAAGTCTAACCCTTCGAGAAGTTAATACTGGAAGGCAATTTCATTTTTGATTAGGCAGTTAACAGCAGTGAGTTACAGTCCCTGTATATTAGAGTGGTTCAAAAATCGTTAAGTTTGAAAAATGCAATGTACTTTTGGAAATTCCGGCTTCTTTTTGACAAAAAATTAATCCAAGTGGATGAAATCTCACACAAACTCATCGAGGTCTAAGGTCAAACTGAATGAATGTCTTTGTTACCTCCGTTCCTACAAGAACATGTTTAGAACAATATTAACTTAAATTTTAATGATAAATTTAATGGTGTTGTGCAATTTTAAAGAAACAAACTTTCAGACATTTTTTACACAAATGTACTTTTTCTTATGATAATAATAATTTTTTACATATTCATTTAGTTCTTTTTCATTTATATTTGAATAGAAAGTAAATATAATAGAAAAATTTACCATAAAAAATTAGGCTTCTATTTTTCTAAATATTTTTTTGAAAGCACGAAAGCAACGAAGAGGTTTAGGGTTTAGCCTTTGACCTCGACGAAGTAACATAAGATTTAATCTGTTTGGATTACATTTTGTGAGGGTTTTCTTTTTTCCAAAAAGAAACAAGAATTATGAAAAGCACATTGCATTTTTTCAAATTTATCGATTTTTGGACCAGCCTACTGTGTACTTTCATTGTACACCTGTGTATACGTAATAAATTGTTGAATATTATTCTTAATTCAGATGTAAAAGATCTTTTTTTTACCAGAAATTAGATAAGTCCAATGCTGTCAGGTTGTAAGTTTAGAATCGAAAATAGTATATTATGCACCAAGGGGGAGAAGAGGGACTCTATTTGACCAGTGTATGTTTTCAGTACGAGCCTAAGAAAAGTTATAAAAACATACACAAGTTAACAAATTTTCTCTCTCCCATGATTCATACGATATTTTATGCAACAAATGCAGGGATATGGCCGTGCCTTTCATGCCTGTATGGAGCAGACTTTAATTGTCACTTTTCAAGGTCATAGGTATGTAATGGTTTTGTATATCCATTCCGTCAGAAATTCTCACGTTATAGATATATAATGGCCATTACATATCAGCTCATAGATGTGCAATGTTCATTATATATCTATGACGTCATAGATGTAATGGCCGTTATATGAGAAAGGGCATAAGAGGCATGGGAAACGGCCGTATTCATGCATGGTCTATGTAAAACAATTTAATATAACTGACTTCTATTTCTCAAATATTAGTTGAAAGTACCCGAGTAAAAATATTATGTTTTGAGTTCGTCTTCGCTCGTCTTGAGTTCGTATCCAAGACGGTTATGTCTCGCTGGCGGTCAGGGGCGAGACTTAGGAGTCGAAGATGTAAGTCTTGAGTTTATGACTAAGGTTTACGAGGGGTTTTGAAGACAATTCGAGGTGGACTTGTCTTGAGACAAGAAGTTTTATTGTACGTCTGAAGACCAGTCGAGTTGGACTTGTTTTAAGACAAAAAGTTTAAGTCTTGAGAAATAAACAGAATTTTTTCTAAAGAAAATTATATTTCCAATTTATCGCGAGTTACGCCTACCCCGAAAGGGAAATGGCTTAATGGTATAATAAATCTAGTGAACTGCTGGCGATAGGAAAAAATGGAACACATTTTCAGATTTGCCATCCTAAGAACATCATTATTGCTGTTAAACAAAAATATTAATACATAAAAAATAAATACCATGAAGATAAATAATATAACCATTCTGTAAAATTTAAAGCAGATTAGTGATGACCCTTGGAGGTCTTGGGAGCCTTTTGTTGTCGGTGTTCTTGAGTTCGGCTTGAAGACGAAAAATTTCGACTTGAAGACGAAAAATAAACTCTCGCTCGCGGCCAGGGGCGAGACTTGCAAAAACCTCTTAACTATATCTTAGCTATGTTATAAATATTCAGTGATTATAACGCACTTTATGCAATAATTTTGTGAATATTTCTTTTGACCCACTTTGCACAGTGTACACCAACAACTGTGGACAACTTTCCTCTATTTGATTAATCGAAACAAAATGTATTAGATTCTCACGCATAAGCCATTGTTTGAATTAAACAAATTTTATATAAATCAATCCAAATTTTTGATATAGTATCAAACATTTTTCTAAGTGAAAATTTAATGATTTCCTAACTTATGACTTGAAAAATTTTTAAATAAAGTGTGAAAAAATAAAACTAAAAAGAGCTTTTGACCTAGAATCTCATAAAAAACAAGTTTAAGGTGACTTATGAAGAAGGCACCCTTTACAATAACCACGCTACTCTTCTTATGGAGTAAAAAATAATTTTATTGGAGTTTTGAGTATTCAATATAAATAATATATGCAGGAAATAATTTTACACCTGATAAAGAAAATACATTTATTTTTCACATAGGGATTCAAGAGAAAAGGAAATACTTTTTATGAACAATTAATGAGATTAATATTGCAGAAATGTTCTATTTTCAAGATGTAAAACCCATGAAAAAATTCCAACAAAATCTTACCGAACTAGCAATCGGTCTAATGTGGCACCAAATCTGAGTCAATATAATTTTTTTTTTAATCAAGTTTTGAAGATCGAGTCCTGATTCAGCATTAGGCCAAAATTTGAGACTGTATTGGACCAAAGTATACTAGCATCAAGCAAAGCTTGTTTGTCCGTAGTGGTCTTATGTTGTGCTGATTGCTTATTCTGGCTAGTTTCAAACGAGTGATAGTTTCTTATAGGTACGCACTAGATACACTTTAGGAAGCATTTAAAATACTAGATTAGCGGATGTTTAATCATGTTCTAAAGCAATTATATTAGAAAGGGAATTTAACCCCTGTATATAACTGATTTGAATTGGTTTTCCCTGGGAGAACGCACATGAAACACATATGTTTTTCGTTACGGATATGCACAAATTCTCCACATATCTTGGATGTTCAGGAAATTAAATTTTGACAAAAGGGTGCACTGAAAATTTTCAAATACTTTTGTTTGTTTCTTTCTAAACTCTAACTGTGTTTTGAAAAAATATTGAAGTGTGTTACGTAACTCATAAACGATCTATTTTGAAAAATATTGCAATTATGAATTTGTATATTTTTTTAAAGTACAATTTACAAAAATGACAGTTAAAAAATTACTTAACCTTAATTATGTAAGGATTATTATGTGTAAGCCGATTAGTAAAAACTTCTCATTGGAAAATTGTATAGGTATTAGTTCCACAGTAATATATGTGTTACATTAAAACTCTCATACATTTTTAAACTCAATAAGAGTTACACAGTTAAGGTTCAGAACTTTAAAAAACAAAGCTTTGAACTTCTTGATGTACTTTTGACTCCAATGTATTTTCACTCTACGAAGCCAAATTGAAATCAGTCATATATAAGGGTAGACCGCCCCTATTTGGGAATTTTCCTTTTTTTTTAATCCGATGCGTACCGAATTTTTTTCCTTAAAAATCATACCCCTATTTCATACAAATTATCTTCTATAATATTGAGTTTAGAAACACAAATGATAAGAATCAACTTGCTTGCAGGTAATGTATATATATATGTTAATCAACAAAGTGAATCAAATATTATATAATATAAAATGATGAGAAAAAATGTGACACGAAGGTTACACAATTATGCGTTGTAAAATTATTGTGCACAATGCATTGTACATTTCATTTGTGTTATGTACGTTATGTACGTTGCGTATATGGCACTAAAAACTGTAGCATAATGCAAATTTTATGTAAGATCACTTAAATATAAATTAATATAATTCTGAAATATAAACGTAGTCAATTAAATATTACATGTACAGATTTTAACATTCTGTTTTGCGGAGTGTCGTCATTTAAAGAAGGTACAAGATTTTGTAATGCCCTTAGAATTTATTTAAAGTCTATCAATTCTGCTTGATTTGAAAACAAATAAGAACTTTCAACTACATAGAATAGAAAAAATTTTCTTTTCTGAATCCACCTAAATCGAAGATGTGATCAATTTACAAAACTTGCAATAGCATTTGCGAAGAGTTGAATGACTTCACATGACGGAATCACAATCTCCTTAAGTAGAAAGTATTATACACAAGGTATGAATATCAATATGAAAAATTCAATTTCACTCAACTGACCTAAAGTTTTGGTAAATACTCCATGAATGTTGCATAAAAAAAATGTAATGCTTGCAGCTGAATTGGGAATTGGGACTCCTAGTGCTTATGCAAGTGCATCCTGCTTATTAAGATTTCGCATCAAATTGTAAACTTCGTATAGATTGACATCGTATGTGTTGTCTTTCGGTTTCTTGATATTGTTAGCCACATTTTCAGAGTTGGATGAGGTTGACTCGCTTTCTCGCTTACCGACACCAAATGAAAATCGTTGAGTAGGGCCACGTTTGGATTGTAATTGGTTGTCCATGAAATCTCTGGGATTCGAATTATAGGCTGCATCAGGTACGTAATCAAGGAGTTGGTCATCATAATTAAATCTCTTGCCAACGCCGAAACTGTAGGCCTTGCTACGTCTGCCCACACCAAATTCGTATGGACGAGCTCTCTGCTTAAAAAAATGAATAAAGTATTGAAAAACTCGTTTAAATACCATGTAATAATTTTAATAAGAATTGTCGAGAAAATTTGTTTCCATAACAATAAGTAGACAGAAAACTGGTATTTTTTAAATACATAAAAAAGTAGGTGAATCAAAGAAACTCAATAGTATCAAGACTGGCGCTTTATAGTGAGAACAATGATACATTCTGTAATTTTTTCATAACAAAAAAGTAAATCATTTTCTACATAATAGTTATTACATTTATTTCAATGACATGTTTTATAGCAAGAAGGTAGCAGTGTTAATGAAATAAAATTATGGTAAGCGTTACCATAACATTGCTAACAACTGATTTCCTTCCCGAAGTGTCGCGTGATCTTGCAGCTGGTGGAAGCGCTCAAGGATTGAATTGGAGAAGGGACTTTGAGAAGATGAACCAGAGAGAGCGCATCGGGAAGTGTAGCACTATTGTTACCAAATTCTTGAAAGCATTGAAATGCCCCACTTAATCGGGAAGGGCATTGTGGGTTCGCAAGATTCTAAACGGAGATTTGGGTCAGCAGGTCGAAGCTCTAATTATTTAGACCCTCTTCCTGCAAACAGAGCTCTGCACGGAGTGATTTGTATTCCTCTAGCTACTCAACTGAACCCAGTGGAGGTGGGTAAGCTGATTGGGGAAATCTCGAACAAAATTGACGCTATACCTCGAAAGGGGCGCGGGATTAGCTGTTGAAGAGGACGCCACTATTCAGGCTCAAGGAGGCGCTGAGCGTGATGGTCGTCGCCAGGGGTCCTCAGCGAGGGGAAATTTCTCGAGTTCAGCTCTTTTAACACGTGTGGATTGCTCGGCTTGTTTCCACCACCAAGAGTCTCCACTCTAGTCTAAGAGTTCGGGGTGGTCGTAAATTGTATTCTATGACGTCAGAAACGAGCCGAGCAATCCACACGTGTTAAAAGAGCTTAACTCGAGAAATTTCCCCTCGCTGGGGACCCCTGGTCTAGGGTCCTGGGAGCCTCCAAAGCTTCCACAGATCGACCTTTCTGAATCCTAGTGACCGCGAGGGCATGGTGGCCGTTCTGGAGCACTTGAAGTTTCAAAAACCCATCTTCCGGACATAGAGAGTATACTTCAATAAACTGGCGGAACCCTAAACTACAGGATCTCTTTGGGGACATATAGAGTCGCCTTTCAAGAAACCCAAGTGTTTAGAGACGCTTTGGCTTAGTTAATCAACGACTGAGGCGGAAATCTTACTGATAAATATACACTACGGGAAGGGCGTTTTGGTGGTTCTAACCACGCTCATAAGGCTCGACAATAGCGACTTGCCGGAGACGCAGATAAGCGTTTGAACCACCTAATGATAGTCGACTTTCCAGGTTTTCAGTCAACTCAAATCGTCCGCGAGGAGGAATGCTGGGGCGAGCATGGCCCTTGCACACGTGTCAATGACATGGCCAGTCTCCTGGCCGATGATCCTAATGTCCTTAATTTTGAAGACGCTAGAGAAGCTGTTAAAGGGATACATCACCTACCACCAGCTTGTAAGTTGGTGGTTAGGAAGCATGCTGCACCGAAGGAATCTTGAAATCAGATTATTATTATTCGGATTCCAAGTCTCCAACACTGAGAGTCCCGATAACCGGGACCACACGTCTCCCGAGGCACACCGAGGTCCAACCCTCTATGGAGTAGAGTATTTTTGAATATAATTTCTTATTTTCAAAAAGCTATTCAATCAAATAGTAAAATTAAAATTTATTTGGTGAAGATTTTATTATTCAATTAAATACCTTTTAAAAAATAAAAAATTAGGTTTCGTCCCATGCACTATAGAGTATTGGCTCTCGGTATTAAAAAATGCGCTTTCTGTAGAGAGCGCTTTGTGAGAATATTATGTAATATTATAAAAAATCGAAGGAATAAATCAATGAAAGCTAATCAATTAATTTCTATTAGGCTTCAGTGTAAACCCGTCTAAGGCTTTTCATTGGGGATACAAAAGGAACTCCTGTGCCACGTGAAATTCGTGGCACAGGTCAAGTCAATATTCTTAAGTGCCCTTTTTGAAACTATGCCTGAATCATGTTTATTTCAAGAAATTAATTCAAAATATTAATATACTAATAATTGCTAACATGTACATAAATAAAAAAAAAGGGTTCTACAATGACCTACCTTTCCAATGCCAAAGTTGTAAACAGGTAGTCTTTTATACTCGGAAACGTATGTGTATCGCTTTTGCGGTAAATTCTGAGCAGAACGGCTGTTAGAAAAGTAGTCGGAATATTCATTATTCACATTTCCAAATGACGAGCTCGCGTCTAATTCTACTGAAAAGCAGCCAAGAATAGTCAGCACGCAAAATACAAGTATCTTCATTGATATCATCATTGTATGGATCCTGGATAGCACTTGCGTCGTATGAAAGTGCTTCTGAAACATAATCCCAAGAAAAATGTAAAATTAATTAATTTGTTCAAACAAACAACAAAATTGAAATATGACCTAATGGAAAGTTGACGAGCTCTATTTAATTTATTATATACAAATCAATTTTTTGAAAATGACAGTGATTACATAATATGTGTATTACAGTATCATTTCTAATTTCATATTATTTTTTGTTACCAAAAACTGAACATACGTAAAATTTGCCATATTTGCTTCGCCCATAGGAAAAATTGTTCGCACTTTCTTTCACCATCAAAATTGTATAGCTCTTAAAAATTTTCTGAACTTTTATGCTTATAAAATTTATGAATCAAATAACAAACTATAATGTGAGGAAGCCTTCTTACTTCTGAAGCTATCTCCCTAATTGCTCGCTCAACCTTTTTTTTAGCCTGGCTTACCTAAATACCCGTTCAATGTCAAGCTAATTGCTCGCTCAGCCACTCTAAGTGCTGGTCCAACCTTTTGAACTGCTCTCTCAACTCGCTTATTGCATAACTGCCTCCTAAACTTCTTAAGTGCCCGCTGAACCCTCTATAAACTATCTATTTAATCTCCCTATCTGTCCGCTCGGACTCCCTAAATTCCCGTCTTAAATCTTTAACTGCCAGCTTATGCTCCGCATCTGCCCGCTCAGCCTTCCTAAGTGGCCGTCCAACCTCGTGAATAGGGTTTTCGGATTCCAAAATAAAAAAAAAATCCTATTGGTTCAAAAATTGTGCCGATTTTTTTATATGTTCAGTTCTTTATAGTGAACAATAATAAAAATTCAGAAAAAGAATAAACTAATTTGTACAATTTAGAAATTTTGGAAAGTGTGCAAAAAACATGTTTTTTTATTGAGTTATATGTACACATTTTGTAAAAAGTTGAACATGTCGAATCTGAAACTTCTTCAGCCTGAAACAAACAACATGTTATAATTTTTGCTTTTTCAGAAAATACATCTTTCCATGATTTCAGAATTTTCGGTTTTTTTATGTTTTAATCACGATCTTTAAACTTTTGAAATACCGCTAACAAAAAATTTGTACATGAAAGCAAAATAATAACAGGTTTTTTACTCCAGGTTGAAGAAATTTCAGGTTCGACATATTCAACTTTTTCCAACCCACAAATGTTCTCCACTGGGCCGAAACGATTCGATTAACTCTCAAATATTACAGCTTAAACCTTCACTGAAACTCATTAAAAAAGCATTAAAGAAGTCTAGCTCAAGACTGCGAGGCCTGTAGCAAACGCCTCTTCTTTATTGCTTTAAAGTATTTAAAGAAACAGTCCGAGAAGTCGTCGCGTGGACAAGCGCCCTCAGGTGACAGTTTCGTAACCTTATTGCATATTATTTTAATTTTATATTTGACTCTACACAACTCATCAATTATGTTGACTCAGATCTACTGAAATATTAAAAATCGAATTTCTTGCATAAAAAGTGAAATGCAGTAACTTACAAAATTTTATAAAATTTGTTTTCATTAAATTTTTATGGTAACTCTTTATGCATTTTGAAGCGCTTAATGTTTAATATTACATAAAAATGTTTAAACTTATTTTCAGAGAAACACGAAATGATAGAACATTTTTGTCTTCAGATTCGTAATCTACGGAATAAACACTCTGAAATATCCCATCAATTGATGATGACCAAAATCTTTTTGCTAAGTTTTACAACATTTTTTTTAATTTACCAAAATTTTGCCACTAAATTCCAGAATTTTATCAAATTCGTGTTTATTGAAAATTCATGGAATTTTCTTATGTATTTTGAAACGGTGATTCTGAAACCAACCTTTTTTTCGTAGCATCAATATTTTTGAAGATATTTAAGATTTAATATTCAATATCACATAAAAAATGAAGAAATCATATTGCGCATGTGCAAAAACGTAAAAAAAACATAAGGTAATTTTCGAAAACATCAGTTATGGTGCGTGCATTATGCTTTAATTTCAGCCCTATTAGAAATCTTTAGAATTTCGGGTTTGCTTGATACAAGGTTTCGGAAACAGCCAAAAATGTTTTGTTTTTTCACGTTATAAACTTGTTTTTCTGAAAAATGCGGTAGGACAGAACATGCTCGCCTTCAGGTTCATATTCTACGAAAAAAAACGGAATGTCCCATAAATTTATGATAAACAAAAACGTGTTACCTACTGATATCTTTAAAAAAAATCTGCCCGCTGCGCGAGCACATTCTCATCGGGCGCAGAGCGCTTCGCTCGCAAGATTAAGCGCGCCTAGGGCGCGCACTGTTGGTTCTCGCGCTTCGCGCTCGATAACATATTTATCTCGCGCTGCGCGCTCGGTCTTTGTACTTCCTCCACATTTTGCACCGACCTTTTAAAATTATAGGTCAAAGCATCGACAGCTGTCATTTGGCGTTTGTGAATTCTCTTTTGTTCAAGCTCCTTCGGCTTTAACGAACACATTCTCATCACGTATCTCGTGCTTCTCACTATATTTTGTCCAAAATGCGAACTTATCTAAATTATGTTCAACTCTATTATATCGAATGTATATTATATTTATTTATGTACCTCGGTCTGGAACTGCTTATTCAGATATTGCAAAACAAAGTAAAAATTCGATTTTTAATGATTACTTTAATATATTTGTTTCTTATTTCGCATCAAATTTTATTCTCAGCTACCGTGAAAAATGCATCAATTCTAAAAATGTATATTATCGCAATTCATAATATGCATTGGTACTGAAACAAAAGTATTTTCATTTTCTTTTTTTTATAATTTCAAAAAAGTTCCATAAATTCAATTCGTTTATTTTGAATGATATTTTTTAGGATTTTAACCAAAAATACGCATCCTAGCGTAAGGTGGTTCTGAACAAACTTTTAGATACAATTTAGGCGAAAAATTTTGTTCAATACAATTATATTGTAGCTTGTGCCCTTTTTCCAAAAACTTAATTTTTTTATTTTTAATATATTTTTATAACAAGTGTTCAAAAGAAATTTTTAGATATTTTTTGGTTGAACAACTTTTGTCTCTTCATTTTTTTCGTCTCTTGTGTCGTTTTTCCAAATATTTTATTTTTAATTTTACTTCTTACGATTAAAAGAAAATCTATTGGTCCTATCTAAGAATTATTAATAACAAATTTGTAGATCCTTTTTGGGTGAACAATTTTTATCTATTAATTTTTTTTCGTACCTTGTGTCATTTTTCAAAAAAATTAATTTTTTTATTTTGAATGTTACTTCTTACGATTAAACCAAAAACTATGCATCCCATCAACAAATTATTTCTGACAAATTTGGATGAGTTTTCACTCTTTTTTGGAAGAGCAACTTTTTTCTATACATTTTTTTCATAGTTTATGTTCTTTGTCCAAAAATTTAATTTTTTTAATTTTTGTATTTTATTACTCTCCCTTTTACGGGTCTGAGGGCTCCGTTCCCTTTCGATCTTTCACATTTTCACTTAACCACTATGCCTTATGCTTAACTTAACCTATAATCGCTTCGCCTTCTTATTATTTGCAAGTTCTTGAATATTATCTTACTAGCTATTAACAAGTATTATCTTACATGCGTAAGACCTTCCAGCTCACTCCCATAACCCATCTCAGAAATCTCTGTTGCGTGTTTTCTACCTTTTTGTATTCCTTCTACCCCCATATCTCCACTCCATAACACATCACTGACCATACCAGTGAATCAAACAGCCTCTCTACAGCCTCTCATCTTCCAGTCCTCTTTGAATCTTCTCTTTCCAATCCCCCACACTTGACCCATCACCTTACTCGCACTTTCCATTCTTTTTTAACTGCAGATCTGTACCCCCTTTATCTTTCTTTTCCATTTTCTCTTCTAGGTCTGCTAACAATATGCTAAACAACAACGGGATTAGCGGGTACCCTTGTCTGAGAACCCTACCTGTCCAGAACTCCTCTCCTTTCTGTTTCCCGATCCTCACCCTTGTCTTCGTCTTCGTAAAGACCTCTTTTATCCTCTCAATCAGCTCTTCGTCCACCTCCCTTTCTTTCATTGCCTTCCACAAAACTTTCCTATTCACCAAGTCGAAAGCTGCCTTAAAATCTACTAAGAGTGCGACCAGTTTTCCTTTTTTCTGTCCCAGGTTCTTGTTAACGAGATAATTCAGAATGAAAATGTAATCGACTGTCCCCATTCCCTTCCTGAATCCTGTTCGATTGTGCGAAATACTTCATTTCTCTTCTACCTGTTCTTATAATCTGTTCGTAAGCACCTCCGCGTATATTTTATACGTTACTGGCATGAGATTGATTCCTCTACAATCTTCCACTTTTCTACCCCCTCCTTTCTTTAATGAGGGAACTACCAAACCTGTTCCCCACTCATACGGCCATCCTTCCCTTCTCCATACTCTATTACATACTTCACAAATCTCTCCTCTAAAACCTTCTTCCGCCAAATTTCAACGCTTCATTCTCTATCCCATCCTCTCCTGTCGCCTTGTTTCTTTTTACCTTCTCAATCGCTTGATTCACCTCCTCTCTAGTCACCTTATTCCCACCTTCCATGCCTCTCTCCTTGATCTTTCTACCTTCCCCCCTCATCTTGCTATCCACCCCTCCTAGCAATTTGTTGAAATATACCGTCTATTCATCCATACTTATGTCTTCATTGTTTCCTTTCCATCCACTCCTTTCTCTATTAATCACCTCCCATTCTCTTCCTTCCTTTATTGCTTTCTCTACATCCTGCATGTACCTCGCCTTCTCCTCCTGTCGTTTTACATCCAGTAATTTCTCGTGTTCCCTTTTTCTTTTATTATACTTCTTTCGGTCTATCTCTCCTCTTCTCTAATTCTGTTGCGATAACTTCATACGCTCTTTACTCTCTACAAATTTCACATCACACCATACTCTCTTCCCCCATCTTTCTTCCTCACTGGGCCTAATGTCTTCCACTATCTTCTCTACCCTTCCCCTCATCTTACACAACATCTGATCCACGCCTCCCCCATCTTCAAAACCACATTCTCTTCTTCCATTCTTTGTGTATATTCTCTTAGCTTATCCACTCCCCATTTGCCCATCTTTGCTTTCTTCCCTGTCGCCCCCTCCTCCTTCCTTCCATCTCTTTTCCAATTGCCGCCTTTCAACGTTGCAATGACCGGGAAGTGTTCTGACCCTATTACGCCCCCTACTTCCATTCTTTCCAATAGCCTCTTTATTTTTTCCTCGGCCAAAATTAAGTCTATTACTGTTTCCCCTTTTCCTGCAAACGTTATCTCACCTTCCTTATCCCCCTCCGAGTTCCCATTACAAATAAACTATCCTGTTTCTCTCAGAATTTCCAACAAAGTCCTACCCTCCTTGTCCACCTGTTTGTGTTTCGATTTTCTCCTGGGAGTCTTACTCTCTTCATTTCATCTTTCCTCTCCCTGTTCCCCCGTCCACGCATTCAGATAACTTCCTATCTACAACAATTCGTCATCCTTTTTCGCCACCCATTTCCTAATCACACTCCAAACTTATTCTTTCTATCTCTACCATTCTGGTCATTACACCATCCGTTTCCTCAAATCCTATTTCTATTCCTTTTTCTCCCACCAATTCATTCCTCACTTCTGACACCATACCCCCTTTCTTTCTACCCTTTACCTTCTCTTTTATTGCCTATTGCATCTCCCACATACATCCCTTGGGTTACTTCCTCTTCACTCTCCTCCAATCCTTCTCATCTACCCAGGTTTCATTCAACATCACTACTTCCCATTTCTTCACCTCTTCCCAGAATCCCTCATCTTTATTCATTAGCCCTGATACGTTCCAAAACGCTACTCTTACTTCTTTGTTCCTTCCTTTCTACTTTCTTTCCTCATGACGCCCCCTCCCTACTTTTGTGGAAACCCCGTCACTCCGCCTTCTCCTCCTTCTTTCCTCTCACCCTCTAGTGTTTCCATTACCTCCTCCCTTATACTCCTAGTCTCTGCTTCTTCCCCTCGTTGCCATACACCCTCCCTATACACTTCACTCAATTTTTCTTTCTCATCATCCCATATCCACACATTCCCATTCAGCCACATCCTGTCTTTCCCTATCCATACCATGTTCCCTTTCACTCTTTCACTCCATACTCTCTGTTTCATCATCCACTTTCTTCTTTTTTCATTCCACGTCATTTCCTCCTCTATCCTTTTTTCCTTCCCCTTTAAAGCTTTCTTCTTTCTCAAGATATCAACTGCTTTTCCGTCATTTCTCACTTTCACTATATACGTACGCGATTTACCTTCATTTGTCCTTCCCACTCCATTTACCTCTTTCACATGCATTTTCGCTCTAATTTCCCCCATCAACTTTTCCACTTCTTCTCTTCCTGATTTACTATCCACTTTCATTCCTCTAAACACTATATTTCTACTTAGTTTTGTCTTCTCTTCTACTTCCATTTTTCTTTCTAACTCTCTCAATCTTGATTTCATTCTCACATTTTCTTGGATAGCGTTCTCATTCCCTTCTTTTATTCTCTCCCCTTCTCCTACTCCTTCATCCCCTTTCTTTATATCCTCATACTTACATTCTACCTTTTCACTCTTTCTTTTAACTTCTCCATATCAGATTTTCTCTCTTTCTCACTCATCCTGTGCTTTTTCTCGATATCTTCCAACTGCTTCCAAACCTTATCTTTTGCTTACCGGCACACCAGATCCCATTCTTCCCACTTCTCACTAAGTTTCCTCATTCCCTATGAAACCGCATCCCCTCGCTCTTGCATGCCATTCAGATTTCGGTTTGTGTCCTCTCTAAACCCTTTAATGAGATTTTCCAGGCTCTCTAGATCGACCGTCCATTTTGCCTTATTCCTCTCCTGTGGAGACTTTTTTTAAAAACTTTTTCCGCAACTACTCATCTCCCTGCTTATTCCCCTCTTCTTCCCTTGATCTTTTACTGTCTTCCGTCTTATCCCCCTCATCGCTCTTATCCGTAAACCCTCCCGCCTGCCTCCATTTATCAAAAAATTTTCTCGATCCTAAACTATTACATATGGATCTTTTAAGCAGTTCCCGATTTGACTTCCTACCTCGAGTCCTCCTGTCAGCTAGTTTCCCTTCCTTCTCTCCCCACCCCAAGTTCCCTGGCGTCGTATTCTGAACCTCGCCATGATCGGTACGATCTTCGGCATCACCCTTACCCCTCCCTGTTTCGCCGGCCTCCGTGAGATCATCAGCACTGGTGTTGTCTACCCGCTGCTGCCCTCTGCCGGACCTCACTGGGCTCCTCATTACATACATGCTGGCCTACCTTACCGATCTGCTGTCCCCGATCTTCCCTCTCACATTTCCGTCCTCGGCAACTAACCTCCAAATTAGCACTTTCAACTTTCCTTCTAATCCTTTCAATCTTACAAAACAGCCCCCCCCCCCCCACACTACCACACAACCCCTTCACTACACTCACCTAACTGACCAGCTTTCACCTCAATCAGACTTTTGTCTCTTTTTTTCGTAGCTTGTGTTGTTTGTCCAACGATTTAATTTTTTAATTTTTAATGTTATTTTTACGAATTAAAAAAGCGGAAGGGTACAACTGTGCACAGGGCAACTGTGCACGAGCTCATCTGTCCACCTCGGTGGCCACCGGTATAACTGTGCACGTTGTTGGCAAGAGAGACAAATGTGCACCGGCCATCTGTGCACTTGAACCGTTGATAGGGTACCATCTGTGCACGTCTAAAAGTTGACGTTGCCAAATGGTACCCTCCCAACTATGCACGTTTCAAATAATACGATCAGCTTTAGAGTTGCAATTCCACGTGCATAGATGGGATACTCCCAACTGTGCACGTGGAGAGATGGAAGACTCTGAACTGTGCACGTCTCAATTTGCGAGGGGTACAACCTGCATGGAGCAACTGTGCACGTTGTTTTCCACTGGCGCAACTGTGCACGTGCACTGATGGGACAATCCCAACTGTGCACGCCGAGAACCGGTGATACGAATGTGCACGTTGTTGTCCACTGGAACAAATGTGCACTTGCGCAGATGGGACACTCCCAACTGTGCACGTCGACATTTAGACGAGCACAGATGGTACTCAACTAACGTTTTACGTGCACAAGCGGGACACTACCAACTGTGCATGTGCACAGATAGGAGACTCCCCAAGTTTGCACGTCTCAATTGATACGATCAGGTTTTCACCACACAAGTCCACGTGCACAGATGGGATACTCCCAACTATGCACGTTCACAGTGGGGAGTGTCCCATCTTTGCATATCTAACTGTCGACGTGCATAGTTAGGAGTGTCCAATCTGTGCACGTGAACTGTTGGTAGGGTACTATCTGTGCTCGTCCAAATTCCCATGTGCACTGTTGGGAGCGTCTCATCTGTGCACGTAGAAATGTAGACGTGCACAGATGGCCCGGTGCACAGTTGTGCCTGTGGCCAACAACGTGCAAAGTTTTACCAGTTGCCACCGACGTGAGCAGATGGGTTCGTGCACAGTTGTCAGTCACCCAAATAAAAACTACGCATCCTATCAACGAAATAATGATTCGTACCAAATTTGTAGATCTATTTTAGGTGAACAATTTTGGTCTATTCATTCTTTTTTGTATCTTGCATAATTTTTCAGAAAATTCAAAAAGTTGTCATGATAATCTTGCAGGGCTTTCAAAAAGCAACGTTTTTCCTTCTCTTGACTTTGTTTTCATATCGTGCGTTGTTTGGCTTAAAATGTTAATTTTTGTTTGTTTTTTTGGATTTTAAAAATTCTATAACTCTGATAATTTTCCTTCTCTCGAAAAAAGTCATGAAAATAAATTGTATGCGGACTTGTCCCATCTTTTTGCACTCTGAAAAATTGTGCCAAAGCACAATTCAATCCGAGTATTCTTTCAAAAGTTTGCCGATATACAGAGAACGACAACGACTGGCAGACAGACACAGACGTAAAAACTATTTTTTCTGACTTAGGGGGCCTCAAAACGTCGATATTTGATGGAATCCTCGAAAGTCATTTTTTACGTAAAACCAATACCTTCTCATTAATAGAATGTAATAATTCATTATTTTTTGTGCGATGAAAATTTGAATTTTCGATTTTTCAAGAAAATTAAAAAAGTTCTCATGATAATCTTGTATGGCTTTCAAAAAGCAACATTTTTCTTCGATTGGCTTTTTTCATATCGTACGTTGCTTGGCTTAAAATGTTAATTTTCGTTTGATTTTTGGATTTTAAAAATGCTATAACTCTGAAAATTTTCCTTTTGTCAAAAAAAGTCATTAGGATAAATTGTTCGAATTTTCGCGTACTACGGAAAGCTGTACATAGAATTTCTGAGTTATAAAAAAAATTGTCTTAAAAATTTTGAAAATGCTTCAACTTTTTGAATTTTTATCCAAAATAGCTAGTTAAAAAACTTGATCTTTCTTTTTGGTACCTGAAACTGTGTGCCAAAGCCCAATCCAATCCAATTAGTTTTTCAAAAGTTATCCGGTAATTTTTAACATAAAACCAATACCTTCTCATTATTATGAGAATGTAATAATCGATTAAACAAAATTGCTTAAAGAATTACATTAAAGTCTCATCTAACTATTCTAATCTGACTTATAATTAATATTGTAATTTACTACCTCGAACCTTTATTATTTGACATTGAGCCTATTTACATCGAAATGAGTTCTGCTAGGATATTGAAAGCAACAGTGTTTCTAATATAAGGACGAGATTACTCCGTGAAAAGACATCATCAGATCCGAGTTTCCGTTTGTAACAGCCTTCGATATCGTTGCAAAAATTAATTCTGTGTGAATAGGTGTGGATAGAATCATTAGTAGGGTCTTTGATATTCTCTTAAAAGCTATGTAGATTTACAAATAAACTTAATACCTCCAGTTAAGATTTTTTTCTGAACAAGACAAGGTTTTAATTTTCGTTACTTCATGATTCAGATTAAAGATATTTTACCGCTTTTAGATTTCGGCCCTTCTATTTGCTTTTAAATTGGAAAATTAAATTTCTATATAATTTTGCGCATTAGGGAATCCCTCATAATGCCATTGACTCATACCACTTAGGAAAATATATATTGCCCTAAGTTTGGATTTATGTTTACCCATCAAAAATCAAAAAAATCCTTCTGAACAGTTTTAAAAACTTCTGAGTAATTGCACAGGATAGTGATCTGATCATTTTTTCTATGAAGTTCTATTCTAAAGAGATAACTTTCCTAACTTAGAATTTGATTAGGACTTCATGGAGAGTCAGTATTATCGACCAAGCCGGACTCGATTTTCACGCACCAATAGAGCGTAAAGTATTTAATGGATCGAGTTAAAAATTAGCTTAGGGGAAACTATGCTAGAGTAGGTTACGAAAAATTTCCAAGTTCGTTATATAATAATAATAATAATAATAAATAAAAATAAATGAAAAATAAAAATTGGTGTTGCCGAAGGTGTTCCCGCGTTGTCGTCGCGGTAGGGCTTGAGCTTTCCTCTCATGAATTTGACGGCTATGTTGGCCGTAGCATTGCTACTGACAGGGTTTCCCATGCCAGACAGGCAGAGAATGAAGAGGAAAGTGACTAAGAGGAACATCAAAACCCATAACTAATAATGGAGAATATTTTAAAAATTTTGAAACGCTTGTCGCTACCCGAAGATCGTCGGGGCGCCCCTGGAGCCACCGCTGGGGGTGGTGGTCATAGTGAGCTGCGAGATGGTCAGGCAGATCTCACTAATCAAACAGCTGGCCAGCAAGAACATCTGCGACATACGGTAAGCAGTGAAACATCAACTGTGTCTGCTGAGGATGCTTTGGCTAGCGTTAGCTATTTGCAGCCAACCACTTCAACAGAAATACCGTGGGAGAGCATCAAGTGGGATAATAATAACATGGTAGCTCCAAGAAAGCATCCAGAGGCGACTGTTGTCACCTCCAACACTCACGGCCTGCGTAAGGATAACAGCGGTAAAGACAAACTGCAAACTACACCATGCTCCTAATTTTGTACCTACAACATCATCGCAAATGATTTCAAACATCGTACTAAAATAACTTATAACATCCTCATCTCATCAGTCACTTGACTTAGTCCGTGGCTATGACGAAAAAGCGGGTTCACCCGAGAAAAAGTTTGAAAAAAATATATATATATATACATTAGTGTGCCTCAAAAAATGTGTGTTTTTGAATTCTGCAACCGCTACCCCCTAAATTTCTTCTTTTTTGTGAAAAAATACTGACATAAATAATCTTGTATTTTCATCAAATTGCTCAGAGATTCTGTTAGGCCGTTGTAGGTCTAAAAATAAATTGTCTTAGTTTTCAATTTTTAAAAATACAAATTTAAGGTTAAAAATTATTCTCTTAAACGTATTTTTGATTGATTGAGGTGTAAGCACTACATTTTATGAGCAAATAAAATTTTTTAGATATTATTGGGCCTAGAATACGAAAATTTGTAATTTCATAGCAATTAATTATCTGAAATAGTCCCTGCACATTCTTTTCCCGAAAAATTTAACACAGGAGTTCTTCTATAATATAAGGGGAACATCCTTAATAACGGAATTATTAAAAATATTTATACCGAGTGACCAACAAAATCTTGAATTTCGAAATACA
>CAKNYM010037626.1:3053-17147 GCA_932195095.1 Andricus curvator | reverse complement strand
AAGCGGAGCGGAGAGGGGGAAACCGCGGTGGCATGCCAGGAGCTCACCCGGGAATTGAATTCACGTGTTCAAATTGCAAACAGTTTTAATATCTCAGCAACAAATTGATGTATCAAGATGTTTTTTTTAAATTTGGACTAGCTTTCCGTGCTGGTTAAAAATCTGTGGGTTTCTTCTGGAAATAATTATATCTAATACCTTATGTTTAAAACCATTTTATTTATCTTCCCTAATTGTGCCATTAATATATTGTTTATTGGATTTACTATAATATATACCTTATTCTTCTAAAGATTTATATCTGAAAAATTACTATAGGAAAAAAAATGTGAAAAATTCTTTAAATATTCTCTAATAACCATACGTACGCGACAGCGGCTTTCCCCACTTTGCCGCCACAGACCGCATGAATCATTCTCCCATAATCAGTCACCATAATCAGCAACAAAAGAATAATGCATGGCCTTGAAAATTTAATAACAAATAGTGCAAAATTCAGTAGTCCGCTGGAGTTCACCACCAGCGCAGTACTGGCCCAGTACTGGTCACCAGTACAGATAATAACGAAAGTATAAATATTTGAAAAATACGTTTAAAAAATGGTTTGTGTGTAAATTGTAAATTTTCCGAGAAAATTACATTTGATTAAATTCTTAATCGCTGTAAAATAGTCTGAAACAACTAAAAAGAAAAACGTTACACGAAAGTTAAAAAAAAATTGTTGTTAAGAAAATTGTCGTAGTGCGCGATACAAATTTTGAATGCTCATCAAAAATGACATTTTATGTCATTATCGAAAGTTTTTAAATGGTCAAAAACGCGAAAAAACAAAATATTGCACAAAGAAAAATTGTAATCGATTTAAATTATTTATTTAAAAATTATTTTATTCATATTCCCATTAACAGTTAATTTATTTTACTTCTATATGATGTCGTATAATAATAAAAAATTAACGTGAAAAAAGAGTTAAATAATTGTTGTTTTAACTTTTTTGAGCTTTGGCTTATGAGGATAGTTTTTTCATTGACTTTCAATTCTGTAGATATAGACTATAGAGTAATGGTTAAGGCTACCGACTGCTAGGCTATAGATTCAGATATAGATGTCGGTTCGAAACCCCCTGGGCGTTAGAAATTTTATTTGTAATATAATGTTTGAAAATGTAATATATGTATTCATTCGAAGCAGGACCATTAACATTTATAGACAAAAAACTCGCAATCAATTATTTATTATTTTTTAAATACATTTTTGTTATATCTTTAGAGTATAGCAATAGTGGATGTTGGAATTAAACAAAAAGTTTAAAATTTACACTTTTGTAATTATAAATAATATTCGGACGATATGCAGTCGTATGATGATGGATGGATGGTCCTAAAAACAATTGAATGATTTTTTATCATTTTTAAAATTAACTCTGGCATTTTCGTACGCCAGCGGTTTGCCAGTACAGAACCAGTACTGATGTGCAGTACCGCGCCAGTACTGCGGATCATTAGCAGGTGCAAGGTGTTACGCAAAGTCAATTTAGTGTGTTTTATCGCGTAGGTAGGGTAGACGAGGGCAAGACTGACGGGTTAAGGGCCCTGGAAATCGAGTGTAAATCGCAAAAATAAGATTCAGGCCTAACGGTGAAGCCATTTTGTCTGATTTTTTGTATACATACTCTAAATAGTATAAATACTCTCGGTAAAGTTCGCTTTTTTCGAAAAGAATTCTATTTTTCATGTAAAAATTAAAAGAAAGAAATTTTCCTCAATAGCATCATTTTAGTAAAGTGTTCTACTTAGAGTTTTTAAATTCTCGATAATTTAAAATCGGGTAATATTACCGGTAACATACCGGTATGTTACCGAAGCTTCGAGAATTTATCGAGAATTTATGAGAATATCCAATTATAATGCTTTTTTGTTATTTTAAAAAGTAATTAGATAATGTTCTCGATGTTATAGTTTATTTTCGATCATTTGGTATATTTTTTCAATATTTGTTATTATAAATAATACACCAAATGTTCGAAAATTAACTATAACATCTTGAATATTCATTCACAGTGGTGGCCCGGTAAGAAGGCTTGAATAGAATAGGATTGAAAATTTCAATTCATGTTAATACCTGATTTTCCCTTCATTCTCTTAAACCAGAAACAGTAATTAGAAAGAAGCAACTGCTATACGTTTCAATACAGTTTGAAAAATATAATTTTCTACCTATCTAATACCAAAAGCAGTAAAAGGACAATTTACTGACGATTATTAAAGAATTTATTATTACTATATGTATGTATGATTATATTAATTAATTATATAATTATTTAATTAATTATTCAAGTTAACTAATGTTTTCAGAATACGAAAATTCTTTTTGGTATCTCGGTATCACAAATCCTATTTCATTCAATTCAGTTATACTATTTGGAATTGAGGATAATACGTTTCATATAAAATCAATTCAGATTTCTTGAATTGAAGTCACACCATCTCACCGCAATGTAAACTTGAATTCATTGTAATAGACCCTTCCTAACTTGAATTCAAAAAACGGTAAATCAGAAAATTCAATGTACACATTTCGCGAATGAATCAAACTGAATTGAACACACTTCATATCTAACATTCTTTTTGGAATAGGAAAGAGAGCCATTAACACTATGTGAATAGACGGGAATTACATTTCTGAGCCACTTATTACTTTCTTGAACATTGAAGCCTGAAGGAAAAATCA
Source organism: Andricus curvator (assembly GCA_932195095.1). Taxonomy (NCBI): domain Eukaryota; kingdom Metazoa; phylum Arthropoda; class Insecta; order Hymenoptera; family Cynipidae; genus Andricus; species Andricus curvator. The sequence goes on along the minus strand of CAKNYM010037626.1, from coordinate 14,417 downwards.
GGTATTAAAAATAATAGGATTATATCTATTTTCACGCTGAAATCTCAAATTTTTAATTCTATTCTATTCAAGCCTTCTTACCGGGGGACCACCGTTTAACATCTAAAAAACTCATTAATTAGATAATATTGGTGCTTATATAGAATAAATTATAAACAGCGCCCATTTAGGTACATTTAAAATATGAAAAACTTTGTGAGCATTAAAATAATAAATTTAGGAAATTTCCAGAACACTCCGTATAATTGTCTTACAATATTGCAAAAACTTCAAAAAATAAAATGATTACATTTGAATAAATATAAGTAATTGAAATAATTGAATCAAATAAGTAATAATTATTTATTTCAAAAACTGTTTACACATGTAACATTCAGTAAACTTTTTTATTTAAACTAAATAATGTGATATTTTTAAACTAAAGATAAGGTGTTCTTAGCACCTCTACGCATTAAAAAAAAACTGAATACAATAATACCGCAGTTTCTATATTTTTTCGAAATTTTTCTTTGGTTCACTAAATAAAAAATATTTGATTGCATTCAGGCAATTCCTACTATTATTTTAAACAATATATTGAAAATAACAGTATTTCTAGCCAGGCACGATTCATATCGACAAACCTGAACAATAAAGGTAAAGATTCAAAATATATTAATTTTCTTTTGTACTTGCATTTTGAAGATAAAAATAATTTAGCAAATGGATTTATTATTATTTATCCATTCAGAAAATGGATAATGAAAGCTAAGTTGTAGTTGTTAGAAATGCGCTTCACGGATGTTTGGAAGGAGAAAAAAATAAATTCTCATAAATTCTCATAAATTCTCGCCGAGAACGAACGTCGGGTAAGTTACCCGGTAACTTACCAATATTACCGTACGTTACCAGGGTAATTTACCCGACTCAAAACTCTAGTTCTACTATTCAATGAAGCAGAGAGCAGGTAAGGTAGTTTTCGAGCTCGAATTTTCCTTTGGGCGATCCTAGCGAGAAAAGGAAAAACTATCATCCGTTATGACTCAAGTCTGCAGGTAATGAAACACCCACTGTGACCAACATGATTCATTCAGGGGCGAACACACCGTATACGAAAACTAGGGGCCCTTACCCAAATGAGTGGGTGAATTCCCAAAAGGTTGGGTGGGCGTAGGTGGTTGGGGGTGGATAATATCATTAAATGCAGACTGTGAAATAAAACTGTGAACAGTAAAATATCTTATACTCAATTCGCCCTCGAATTCATGCATGCAATGTTCATGCCGTATCAGTGTAACTGTACAATTTTCGGCAATTTACTCCGAGAGTATATAGTACCTTGTTACATTAATTGACAATATACAAGCTCTCTGTATAAAAAGGCAGATTATAGAAACATGCAAGATATAAATAATCTGTTGCGCTCAATTTCCTCCGAAACATAACAGATTTATTCGCATTGTACACAAACTTTGCATGTTTGCACAACTCAGGGGTTGTCTCTGCAATAGCCCGAGGGGCGATTCACTCTGAAGTCAGACGACGCTGAGTTCAGTGATTTCACCTGATCTCCGCTGATTTCCGCTTCCGAATTCAGTGAGCTCATTTTTGAACTCAGCGAGGAACTCATCGTGCGTCTCCCTTCTATGCATGGGAAAGAAGGCGACGTATGGGTTGCCATGGCGACGCATTTTCCTGACTGCTCAGTGAGTGCGAGTGATTTCAGTTTGGAACTCAGTTCGCTGATTTCAGTCTTGAATTCCGAGTGAATAGCCCCTCGCAATAGCCTGTTATAGAATTTTGTTGAAATTGAGATCTTGTACAAAAAGTTTAAAAATTTTAATTTTTCAAACATATATTGAAATATGAAATTCAACTGTGCATCTTCTTTTCCTCATGAAAAAAATTATAGCACGTCAATTTCTTGAAATAAATAGCAAAAGCTGCTAATTTTTTCTACCAAATGGCCTTATTTTAGCTAACTTGACTGTATTCTATGTACACTTGTACGTGATTTTGTCCAAAACAAGAACTGTCAATCGTTTTGCGACTGATTTTTTACTTCACAATGTTACTTTTGGGCAAATACCGAATTTCTTATGAGCAGTTTATCATTACATTCGGAAATTTTTCATTCACGCATAATGTAGGAAATGGTATACAAATTGTCCCCTGATCACGAATATCTTGGTTCGGTTTTCGAAATCTTGGTCAGTTGTTTTGTAAACAAATTTGTTGGTAACAATTTAATTCTTTATTAACAACACAAATTTATAACAGTACTTTCAGCTCGCTAAGCAAAAATAACACTTTTTTGCCTGTTGCACTTGTTTCGTAGGATAAACCGTTTGCAATCAACATGATAATTATAATAATTAATATTTCATATATTTTGTTTAAAATCTGTCTTTTATGGTAAAAAATAAATAATCTTCTTGCTAGAAATTCCACAGTTTGGTTTAAAATTCAGTTATTTTGTTTCAAATTCTTGTTTTTTGTTGAAAAATTAAAATATATTCAGTTGAAAAGTCATATATTTTGTTAAAAAATCGTATTTTTCGGTGCAAAATTAATCTTCTCGGTTACAAATAGAACTACTTGGTTACATGTTGAACTACTTTGTTAAACATTAATTTTTTGGCTGAAGATGAATAATTTCTGCTCACAATTCATCTCTTTGCTAGAAAATTGAACTATTTTCTTGTAAAATTATCATTTTCAGTCGAAACCTAAATTATTTCGTTAAAGATTCTTATTTAATATAAAATAATTCTTATTCTTTAAAAATTAATAGTTTGTATTGACAATTTCCCTGTTTCGACCAAACTTAATCTACTTTCTTTTAAAAAGTGAACAATTTTTGAAAAAATATCCTTTTTGGTTGACTAGTCAACTATTTCGTCGAGCATAAATTCATCTCTTTTCTTTAAAAATATTCTACTTTGTAGAAAATTTAACAATATGGTCAAAAAGTCATTTTTTTATGTGGATTCTTCACTTTACTTGAAAATTCATCTGTTTGGTGCAAAATTTTACTATTTTGTTGAAAAATCATTGTTTTTGTTTGAAAATTGATTTTTTCTAACTGAAAAATTGACTCTCCCACTGCAAGATATACAACTGTAATTGCAAAATCATCTTATTGGCTGTAAATTTGAGTATTATGCTAAAAATTCTGTTCCTTTGTCGAAATTTAATTTTTTAACTGAAAATTCAACTGTTTCATATATCATGAAAAGTTTATCTTTCTTAATTGAAAATTCATCTATCTTGTTAAAATTGCTTTTTTTAGTAGGAAATTCATGCTTCTTACTTGAAAATTCATCTCTTTGGTTGAAAAATTATCTATTTTGTTGAATCTTCAACCTCATTCAACTGTTTGGTTGAAAATTCGTGTTTTTTGGTACACAATTAACAAAATTCGTGTTTTTTGGTACACAATTAACAAAATTCGTGTTTTTTGGTACACAATTAACAAACTTCTTGCTTGAAAATCAAAAAATTTGGTTTGAAATTCTTTTATTTTGTTTCAAATTCGTGTACAGTTACAAGTGTACATAAAAAAGGAGGCCATTTGGTAGAAAAATTAGCAGCTTTTCCTATTTATTTCAACAAATACACGCGCTATAAGTTTTTTCATGAAGAAAAGAAGATGTGCAGTTAAATTTCATATTTCAATATAAGTTTAAAAAATTAAAATTTGAAACCTTTTTGTACAAGCTCTCAGGTTCAAATAGGGTCACCAAATGTCACAAGTGAAAATTCGGGGAAAATTTTTAGGGTTAGCTAATTATTTTTGGGGGTCTTCGAAAAAATGTGGGACAAAATGAACGAAGTTATTGTTCACGGATAAACGTACAGTACGAAAAAAATCTTTTGGACACAAAAATGCAAAATTGCCGAATTAAGTCAAAAAGTGGGTAATTTTAAGAAAAATCAGGACTTGGCGAAACATATGCCCTAAAAGCGGGACATGTCCTGCCAAATCGGGACGTCTGGTCACTCTAGGTTCAATAAAATTATATAACCGGTTATTGCAGACGGGCCCTGAGTTGTGCAAACCTGCAAAGTTTGTGTACAATGCGAATAAATCTGTTATTTTTTGGAGGAAATTGAGCGACACAGATTATTGATATCTTGCATTTAATGTAAAAAGGTACTATATACTCTCGGAGTAAATTGCTGAAAATTGTACAGTTACACTGATTCGGCGTGAACATTGCATGCATGAATTCGGGGGCGAATTTATTATAAGATATTATATTGTTTACAGTTTTATTTCACAGTCTACATTTAATGATATTATCCACCCCCAACCATATACACCCACCCAACCTTTTGGGAATTCACCCATCTGATTTGGGTAGGGGCCCCTAGTTTTCGTATACGGTGTGTTTGCCCCTGAATGAATCAGTGTTGGCCACAGTAGGTGTTTCATTACCTGCAGACTTGAGTCATAACGGGTGATAGTTTTTCCTTTTCTCGCTAGGATCGCCCAAAGGAAAATCCGAGCTCGAAAAGTACCTTACCTGCTCTCTGCTTCACTGAATAGTAGAACACTTTACTAAAATGGTGCTATTGAGGAAAATTTATTTCTTTGAATTTTTACATGGAAATAGAATTTTTTCGAAAAAAGAGAACTTTACCGAGAGTTTTTATACTCTTTAGAGTATGTATGCAAAAAATCAGACAAAAAGGCTTCACCGTTTGGCCTGAATCTTATTTTTTCGATTTACATTCGATTTCCAGGGCCCTTAACATTCATTGCTCTTTACAGGCCCCGATCGGTAAGGTGGTATTTCGCAGAAATATGATGAGCACCGCCTCATAGGGTGGAGCTTGTTAGTGAAAAAATAATTTGACAGCCAATCACTGTAAGAATATTTTCAGGAAAAAAGGGTACATCGGAAAAAAGTATGAAAAAAATGGACTAAAATAAAGCCAGTGTCAGGGGACAGTCGGCCTGGATTAGGCCAATATATTTGGTTAGGCATTGTCTGGAAACCAATAACCTTGTGGTGCGGGTAGTGCGCAGCAGAATTACTAAGTAGTATACCACAAAAGAATCAGTTTTTATTAAATATGCTCCATATAAAGTAAAATATTTATTTATCTAGCCTAACAGGCAGAAAGGTGATAAAACTCTGCGTCGAATGAACCTACATTCACCTACTTTATTCCATGTAATAAGTAATCCAGTCGCCACTAATGCTTCTGTATGCACTAACTGACTAATTGTCCGTGAGCCAGGAACCGTTTGGTCCGCGGAATAGATCCCCGGAATTTTAGTAATGTATATTGTGTAGAATGGTCTCCTGAATCCGAAAGTGCTTTCGCGAATTCATGGTCGTTCTCTAGATGTTGTTAATCAAACTTTTTTTTACAAATCATGCTGTATCTCCTAAAATTATCGGAATATAAAAAAATTTTTTTTTAAACTATTAGGTGTTATTGTAATCAACAATTTTTGTCCCACTCAATTTTTTACGTGCCTGATACGTTTTGCAAAAATCGCACAAAAAAAGTATATTCGTATAATTGATTCGTCAGAATTAATTAGATTATGTTAACAAGCATGAAATTTCTTTTGCACAATTTTTGCATCCGACCAATAGTTTATATGAAAAAAAGCAAACAAGTTTTGCAGCAGAGCTTCTTTCAACCCGATTGTAGCCGACATTTATTAAAATTCTAGTATTTTGTTTTCTCATTCTATTGAAGGACCCATAGAGGGAAACATTTGTCTGGGACTTTTTTTCGTATCCCGAATAATTTATTTAAGAAATAAAAAATTAATTCAAAGGACTATAAATCTTTGAAGATTACTAGGATTGAAGATATTGACTGCTTTTGTTCAATCTCTTTTGGATTTTCTCGTAACAATATTATGAAGTTAATGCACCAGAGATCATTCTGATTTCTGGCATTAAATGACGAAATAAAACAAAAATTCAAAAATAAAAATTTTTTCTTCCCCAAGACGCGGGCAGCACTTGAACTGTTATGAGTCCATATGAGTCTTTTTTGGATAAAATAAGTGTTTAAATTTGAAAACTAGCCACCTCCATTTTCTCATTTTTCATAATTTTTACGGATTAGTATGCGGATTTTGAAAGAAAACAGAAACATCAGAATCAATCAGAATAATGAAAATATTTCTATTGATTGAGACCGGCTCTATTGAGCTGCCCTTCGCGCCGAGTTTGAGTGCACCTGTGGCGCGCGGGTACTCTTTCGCGCTTCGCTGTTGTTTTCGCACTTCAATCACATTTGAATCCAAATTTTTACTAAATATCAAGTATATTTCGAAACTATCCCAATGAAATATTCTGATTAGACGAAAATCCCAATAGAGCATTTTTTACATTTCAAACTTTGTTTCGACTTTTGGCGGCTATTTTATCTGAAAGTATTATTAAAAGTATGACTCACGTAGTATGCTTGGATTCGTAAAAGAATAACCTAGAGATTCGTTTTGTCAAATTTTATTAAGTATTGATTATATTAAAAATATGCTTGGTCATAGATACCCTACTTTTAAAGACTAATTTCTCGGCTTGCAATGATTCTTTCTCAAATCAAAAATAACATCTTTATAATAAAAACTATTTTTGTGATGGATTGAGAAATTTCAATCTAAATTTTTACTATTGACATTCGATTGCTAAAATGAGAAACTAAGGTTCTTGTTTTTCATTTTTCAATTATTGTGTTCAATTTTTATGATAAAAGTGACTTATTAAAGTATATATCATTGGAATCAGAATTACAAGACACATCAAAATTTGTTGAACGTCACAGAAGTATTTTTGGTAAATTTTTAGGAACTTTAAAATTTCGGACAACATTTCTTTGATGGCTAAAGAGAAAATTCAGAAATGAACCTGAGAGGATTTTCTTGAGAGTGGTGCCAGATTTAAATTACAGTTAGCGTATGCATTCTGACCTTAGGTAGTAGCCCTAGTGCTAGAGCTTGCCGGGGTGAGGTAAAGGGTATGCATTGCAGTGAGTAGATCAGCGTGGGCGTGCCTGAAGGACTCCTTAATATTTGGCCGCCAGGATCGGTAGTTACTTGCATTAAATTTACTCCATGCAGACACTTCGTTCGCAGATGATTTTTTCATATTTATTTAAGAGAAATGTTTTGCTTGTATACATTAATTTGCAGATAAAGAAGCAATCTACAAGGGGTATTTGTTAAATTTGTGTAATAATTATTACAAGCTGTGGAATTAGTCTTCAAAAGAAGGATAACTTTGACCTGGCATATTTTCAATATAATGAATGTTTATTAAAATTTGACAAATATCCGTTGTAGCTCATTCTTTTACGAATCCAGGCATACCGCCTAAGTTATATTAGAAAAGCCCATGCACCTAGCCCCCTTTTGGGTCGTTTGGCTTCAGGTTTTCACGGGCCGATTTTCTATCCCAATCCGCCTATGGCTTTCGAGTCTCAGATCGTCGTAATCATTTTAACTCTTCTAAATTCTTTTAAACTCTTCTTCTGCTAAAACACTTAGATTCCTAATATTGCAAATTGTGCACTGAGAAAAATATTCGTGCAACAAAATAATGTTTTGTTAGCTCAAAAAAATGTATGCTAGTTTCAAAAAAAGTAAGAAAACGTTTTCAAATGATAACAAAAATTTGTTTAAACCAACAAAATGCTTTTGCTGCACGAAGAGCAATAACTTTATTTTGTGTGAACAAAATAATTTTCTCAGTGTATAATTGCTAATATTTCCACGTTATATCCTATGAGCATCTCAGAATATCCTATAGATATCCTGAACCCTACATGGGATGTCCTCTATTTTTCATTTGCTACTAGGGACAAATTATAACATAAGCAGATTGGTTTCGATATTCAGATTTGACCTACTTCCCGAACCAGTGAAACAAAATAAATTTACATTAAGTTTATGGCGCAAGAGTGAAATGTGCTACGTTGTACTATATGTGGGGGGTGGTGGATGTTTTTTCGTCGTATCTGCAGATAAAAGCTTCGCAGCTGTATTAAAGAGATAGAAAAAATGTATTAAAAAGCACTTTTATCGAAGAAGTTTAAAAAAAAATGTTTTGAAATAGGTTTGAAACTTTTTTAGAATATACGAAGACAACAGAATACGAATACACTGATTCGCCTTGAACAAGAATAAATTGACGAATTGTCTACTGTATAGAAAGGGATGGTTCCTGTCTGATATCTTGCCTCATGTCCTACATATTATTCCTAAATAAATATTATATTTTGTTACACATATTATTCCTAAATAAATATTATATTTTGTTACGACTCAGCAAACCACGGATTTGATGTCCGAGGCCGTTGTTGCAGTACGTGGCGCACATAGCCGAGTACTACAAACAGCGCGTAAGGTCGTCAACGGTTTGCTGAGGAGTGACACACGATATTTTATGCAAAAACATAATGGTTTTCGTATGCGACCGTGTGTCGTCGGTGAAGCTGTAATGGGGGCGGAGGTGCGAGGGCCGAGCCACGTAGGGAGTTCAAGGGGCGAAGCCCCCCGTAAGAAAAATTCAACAAACAATAATTTTCAGCTTCTTCTTGCAAGTGAGGTGGTGTGCACTGAATAAACTCCATCTTCATTATCATTTGCCTCTTCACGTACTAATTCCTTGAACACATCGTTCTATCGCTATTAGGAGCTGAGATAGTCTGTTCCTATATAAATAATTTTGTAGGCTAAAATTGTAAACATTTTAGAATTTTCTTTTCGACTATGAATTAGGAAAGCTTTCAGAAAGATACCTGATTTCTGTCAACCCACTTCCATCATTTTTCACAAAGATGTGACACTTTAAAGTCCACAAACGAAAAAGTACGTATGTGGAACCTTTTTTAACCTTTACCGCTTCACATCTTTCGAAATAATTTTTCTAGTGACTGTCGTTGAATAGATTATTTGTGCAGAATGAAATTATCTTTGCAATGAAGTTTGTCTTTTTTTTAGCGATTCCTTCTCGCTAATTTTTTCCCACTTTTGTAGAGAGGTCAACATTTTTAAAATCTATAGTAGGCCCCCAAAGAATCGTGGCATGACACTCGTCGTTTCCGAATCGCGTACCGACTTGTTCTTGCTATTTGACCTCCAATAGAAATATTTGCCATTGATGATTTATTATTTTCGCATCATGAATCTGAAAAGGTAGACCCAGTTGAGAATAAAATCTAAATTCCAGGCACTGCAAACCGAGATTTCCAATCTTAATTTTCTCCGTTTGCTATTTAAAGTTTGCATTACTAAAAGATAACTGGAAAATTCTTATATTTTCAGTTTGTGTTTCATCTTTCCATCAAAGAAATCAGACCTCATGACAATTTAAATACTTCTGGTGGATCCAAGTTGCTTGTTAAAATTAAAATTCAGATTCCATTAGGAATCGTAATAAACGTTTTCGCAGGAGTAGATTTGAGCGCTCGTAATATCCAGAAGCTTAGAGAGGAAGATTTTATCGCTGCACAGGAAAGCTGAGATGGGAGTCGTAATAAATGTGAGTAAGGGGAGCAGGGAAAGCGGGAAACAGGGATAAACAGTTTTCATGGCGCGGGTGGGAAAAGATAGGAAAGCTTCTCTATAAGAGTAGGAAATCTTCGCAACAAGTGCTCCTTGAGCCAATAACGCTGCCTACATCCACCCTTCAATTTGCTAATATTTTGGACTGTAAAAAAAACTTGTATGTTTTCCTTATAGTCATTTTTTACTTGTTCGTATATTTTATATTTATAGTCTGGCAGATAAGGTAACTGATTATGCATTTCGTGTCACAAGCGGAGGCATTATGAATGTATTTGGCACCGTAAATTCGAAAGTTATACATATGAAGTCACGCTATACTTTCTAGACAAGTGTGATAAATATGAATCCCTAATCAATTGGAGTCTGTATAAATGGACTAAATCAATGTAAGGGAACTAAAATAAGGTATCAATGATATAAAAGTTTAATGAATTATGTAAAAAATAAAACTTTTATCAAACTTACGTGAAAAAATTGCAAAAACCAGAATTTTTATTGGAGAAACTCAAAATATTCTTTAAGCTTTTTTTGTAATTTCTTTTCATAATAATATTTGAAAAATATGCCCCTGTGCCGGGACATTCTGATATTTAATTTTTCGTGTTATTTTTTTCATTTAAAACAAAACCTATGCGTCTTATTCAAAATAGTCTGAAGAATATTTGTAGATCATTTTAAGATGAGCAATTTTGTTTCATAACATTTTATGGTATATATCTTGCGTAGTTTGACTGGAAAATTGAATTTTTCATTCTTAATAACAAAAGATAATATAAAGATAATAATAAAATTGTTTATGACACGATTTACTCAATTTACTTAAAAAATGGTCACTGTCCGCCGGACTATCAAATTTTTTTTATAAAACATTTGTTACTTCATAAGATTTATTTCTGTTTTCTGCTTCTAATTCTCATTGAACTTCTTACTTTTTTTAAACAAATATTTGAGTTGTCTCTTGCAGCAGTTTGCGATTTCAAACTTCTGTACAATTCACCATATTTTTCATTTCTTTAGGGATTTGTCATGATTTTCTGTGTGAGATCAGTAAAAATAAAGCAAGTTAATTTCCTTTCATGTTTGTTATCTTCTTGAGCCTCATAATTCTAACAATTAACGGAAAAGAAACCACGTCTCAAATTTGATTTTAAATGCAAGGAAATATATAGAATATCTTTCTATGTTCTAAAATTTAAAGAACTCATGTATATTGCCGACGGAACGCGGTGAGCAATACAAATTGGGAATCTACTGTTCATAATCGATAACCCCAGCCCATATCTTTAGGCAAATTTTATGTTTTTTTAAAATGATCAGCATTGGATTTTTAAGAGAACTATCCTTTGCGAATTTTTTATTTCTTTTTTATAAATGCATCAATGACATATTTGAACAAATAATGATAAAATTAGTTATTTCAGCAATACCATTCTTTTTTATCTTTGAACAAGTTAACCAAAGTTATTCAAATTTACTACAGTTAACCAGAATTAATGAAAGAACATTCATAAAACGCTAAAAATCTGGCGCGCGCCTTTTTTATTTGTACAATGCTTGAATAAAAAAATAAAAAAAAATATATATATATACACATACATGCATACATCTTCATCATATATATAATTCTTCTGTCCGTGTGTATGTGACTGAACCCCCCCTACACGGCTGGACCGATTTTGATAAAATGTTTTGTGTGTGTTCCAGTGGATTCAGTCCACTGGAAAATGCTTATTTAATTAATTTCTTATTTATAAATTGTTTCTTGATACAGGACAACGTCTGTCGGGTCCGCTAGTATATATATATATATATATATATATATATATATATATATATATATA
>CAKNYM010037625.1:13621-28556 GCA_932195095.1 Andricus curvator | reverse complement strand
GTACTTAAGTTTAGCGCTTTGTAAGGATAAGGTGGCTTTAAAATGGCGAATCGAACACATTCCACAATTGATGTGTTGGAATAAAATTCGAAATTAAACACAGGCTACAAAAAAGTGTTTCATCATGTAAATTTCCATAATAGTTTTCTTTTGCTAATGATTTTTTACGCTTTACAGGAATGTTCAAATAGTTCACTAATAAATCTGCAGGTCGTCGATAGTTTATAATGTTTAGACGATATTATTATAAATTATAGCCAATTAGGGCCAGTCATTTTTGGCTGTCCTTTTGCCTGTCGTTCTCCCTGTCATTTTCCTGTGGTCGCGAAAAAACTACAGGGAAAAAATAACAGGAAAAAAATGACAGGCCTGTCTTTTTTTCCTGTCATATTTTTTCGTAAGGGTATACAGAAACCAGAACAAATTTTGTTTGGGATTCCATACAGATTACATCCTTTGGAATCGCCATACAGATCCATACAGCCGGAGGAACTTAGCACGCTTTTTAAGACATCCGGTTTTGGAATTTATACGGAAACCAGAACAAATTTTGTTTGGAATTCCATACAGATTACATCCTTTGGAATCGCCATACAGATCAATACAGCCGGAGGAACTTAGCTTGTTTTTTGAAAAATCTTGTTTGGAAATCCATACAGAAACCAGAAAAATTTTTATTTAGAATTCCATACAGATTACATCCTTGGAATCTCCATACAGATACATAAATCCGGAGGGACTTAGCGCGCTTTTTAAAAAATCTTGTTCGGAAATCCATACAGAAACCAGAACAAGTTTTGTTTAGAGTTCCATACAGATTACATTATGTGAACGTCTGCCAATTCATGTTGGGAAATTGCATGTAGATACATACAGCATTATGGACTTTTTTTGGAAATCCATACAGAAACCAGCAAACGTTCTGTTTGGAATGCCATACCGATTACATCATAGGGATTACCATGTAAATCCATACAGATTTTCCAAGTGGCAAAATTTTCCTGTATGCCACCACCATCAGAAACCAACAGGGACATACAGATTCATACAGACATTCTGTAGGGATCTGTATGGCATTTAATGAAGGGGCAGTACAATAAATTGTATTAGATTCTTTCAGCATGTTTTTCGCTATATTTCTTATACAACCTCAATTTATACTTTATTATCTCCATCTGTAGTATATAATTTTAATTTTATCCGTGTCTTTTTTTTCCAGCTGCACAAAATCCTTTTTGCAACACCTACCTCAAAAGTTGACGTGTTCATGCTTCTAAATTGTGCCTGAAGGACTTTATTTGAGCAGACTGTGTACGAACAATTTTCGCGCATGCGCAGTTTGAAGATGGCTTACTTTCGGCACTGGTGAAAAAGCTGCGCATGCGCACTTTCGAGATATCGAGATTTCGCAACTCATGTGATTGTATCATTCGCCTGCGACTTATGCTGTAAAATTAAAAGGCTTGGTAAGATAAGAGTAATGATGCCTTTTTACTTTCAAGTGAAGATGATTTTCTTCTATTTTAAATGACCTTTTTACAATATATATTTTTATTTTATATATTTATACCTTATATTTTTTTCCATGTACATTTTTATTGAACATTAATTTAAATATCTTATTCATGAATTGCATAATATTATGGGCATAATATTGACATTACTAATTATTCAACTTACGCACATGCTATACGAGTTTTATTCCTTCTGCTGTTTTTAATTATCATGAGGCATGAAAACTCATGTAAGATCTTCATAATGATTTTTATATCATAATTTACAGTCATTTTGTAATTATAAAATCCATTAGGCATCTTTAAATTTCACACCACTTTTTTTATCTGCAGAAAAATTATTTTGTACAAATTAGTAGCCTTTAAAGGTTCCAATATATGTTTAACAATTCTAAAGCATACAGATTTTGTGGATATTATAATTATCATATTATTTACTTGTAAAAACTTCAAAGTTTTATTGTACCTTTCAACAGAAAAAAAATTCTAAACCACGTGCTTACAAAATGTGTACTCCACCAATTTCAAATCCCAGTGGCTTTCCTTTTTTTTACACTATTCTATTGTTTCATAGGAAACGTTTGTGTCCTATTGCCGAGCAGCCAATGTCAGAAACGGGCCCAAAAAGACGAGGAAGACCTCCCAAGAGGACTTATCTCGCACGTAGGTCCTACGTCCCTGATGGAACAAAAGCTACCCATTGTGAGAGGCCAAGAATCCACCGCGGCGATACCGAAGTTGAGAGTGGTCAAGGTGAAGAAGCAGGGGATGCGACCCCTATCATCAGAAGGGGCAGTAGGGGTGGGAGACGTCTAATCAAGCCACAACCGCGTCAGGCCGACCTGATTGATCTACGGTGGCCGTCCGAACCTGCCACCTCTACGATCGATCGGGCGGGGAAGGGGTTTTATAAAGCTAACGGGTAAACCCACTACCCCAAGTGGTACCGGTGAGGAGGCGAGTTCTTTGGGACCGGCCGGCTCCTCCCCTCCATGGAAACCCAATATCCCAAGTGGTATTGGAAGGGGAAGAGGGTTTGTCTGCCCGATTAACTCGCCATCCTCTATTGCGAAGTCCTTTTCCCCGGGTGGTATGGGATGTGGTCGGGGGTTGAGGCGGCCTGGAGATCAGTCCTCGTCGCCCATGGACAGGGTTCTCCTTGGGGTCCTGTGAAAAGAAAGGAGAGTTTCTCGTCCGGCTAATCCGTCCCCACCTGGAAAATCCAATACTCCAAGTGGCAATGGGCTAGTGGAAGGATCCACCCGGCCGATCAATTCTTTTCTTCCACTAACTAGTCCAGCTACTCCGAAGGCTTTCGAGGGGATGGGTGGTTCCATCTGGCCAAGCGAATCTTCCTCTCCATGGAAACCCACTACACCAAGTGTTAGCGGACGAGTAGTGAGCTCTCTTTGGTCAGTTGATCCAACTCCAACACCTGTAAACTCGGGTTCGTTAAGAGTCTCACGTGGGAAGGAGAACTTCCATTGGCCGAGCGTCCCGTCCTCAACATGGAAAACCACTACCCAAAGTGGTATTTAAGGAGGATTTGGGTTTGCCCGGTCCACGGTTCGACATTCCCCGCTTGCGGTGACCTTGTCCCCGAGTAGCGCACGGAGCAGAGGGTTTGGGAGTGGTTGGCCTTCTGCTTTGGTTGGCCCGACTGGGTGGGGGCCACTGAAGGCGTGGGCGGCTTCACCCCGGGTCAGATTGGGACGGTCCGGTACGAGTTACTAGGCCCGAAACTGTGTTCTCCTGCAGTAAGACTTCGCTACAGGAGGGAACAGTGGAAGCCCTATCACCAACCTTGTGAGGGAGAATGTTTTAACTTACACCACCCTGCCCATAATAACAATAGAAGTCCTTTTAAGAAGAACGTCTTTTGTGTTGGGTGTGGTAAACAGGCGGTAAAACTCACTAGTTGCTCCAAATGTCACCGGAGTTGGCGTGAGGAGACGATCGGTCCTAGGCACTTTATGAGTCAGGAGCCGGAATTCGTGCCAACGAAAATCCCACTCGGACCAGTGGTTCATGGAGTTTTACCTCCTCCGCTTAGCGTGTCCCCACAGTCGAGAACGTCACCTTCCACATTCTCATTGGCGGATCCGTTTCCGCTTGCACTCCGCCCCAGGGAATTTCCAGGAAATCATTCCCCCGTGCTGCATACCTTGCCGCAAAGACAGTTAAACAGAATGGTCCTAAATCGGATATCAGATGCTACTCGCGATTTGGAACCGAAAAGCCCTGTATTGAAGGCTTTGGCGAAAGTCATAATTGACCCTCTTCCTCAATTATTTTTTTTATGTTGTACCAGGAAGCTCAAACTGCTGAAGTTCCGAGTGATCAGTCTGAGTGGATGTATCTTTTTCGGCCAAATCCGGGTAGCCTGACTACTACAGACTAACTTAGTTGTTTTTTGAATATCTTATTCAACTCTAGAACATCTAAGTCAACATTAGGATAGATACCTAACGTGAAACCTCGAATGGTATACATTTTTTCAATCCGATATTAGTTTATTAATCATTTTGCCGTAGTCGATGAGTCGTCTTGCCGTAGTTTTAAGTTAATCTTCGTCGAGATTGAATTCAAGTGAGCACAATGCACGGAGTAAGAACAGTACTATCACCAATGCCCATTTTTTTCACTGAATGATGTTTAAAGTCACTCTGACAAGTTCAATTGAACTGTTAAACATTGGAGAACAGAGATTTGATCGAGATAAAAGTCAAATAAAACTCTTACTTTGATCCAATCTCTAACTTGGCCACACGTTGTTCTCACCTTTTTTTATTGTATGCCACTCACTTTACGATTTTGTTTACTTAGGTTAAGCTGTATTATGTTTATTTAATTAATGTCATTTTAAGAATTTATTCTGGTGATTATTTTTCAATCTTTATTTTATTTTTTATAATTTCTTTTAACATGTAATAGGGTTTATATTTTTTGGAACGAATTATTTTTTAATTGTCTCTCATAAGACAGGAATGAGAGATAGAGGGAGAGAGAGTAACAATTGCACTCCTTTAGTTTTGCTCTCTTACTTACTCGACGACGATGTTCCTCGCCGTGTTTTGACAGCTCCAAGGGATTCCTAACCTGCAACGAAGAATTCCAACTCCACTCTACTCAAGCTCTGCGTTGAACAGCTTCCACTCATGTCCTGAGGGTTTTGTCTGCCTATCCAAAATTTGACATGGGTTTGACCTGATATTACAGATTGGTAACTTCACTTGTTAACAATCTCTCATAATTAACAACAACTTGCTAGTACTCAACACATGTGCTCGGTGAAATACATCCTTTATCACCCGAGCACCATGAGGTTCAGTCGTCTTGACAACAGGCGACTCATCTCTATGCGCTATATCTCTTACCACCCAAGTACTATAATGTTCAACTGTCATGACGCCAGGTGGCGCGTCGATGTCCTTTTTGACGAGTTTTACATTCGGTGAGGGTGGAAGGACGCTCCAGAGAGCCATTAAAATGGATTTCTGCACTATTTCGCTCATGGCTGCCGCCATTGGCTGGCATGCCATGCCGCCCCTCCCAGGTGAAACCCTCATATTTGGCGGTAAGGGCACACTCAATTGTGGAGAACCATCAACCATACGTTCAGTTATTGGGGTGTCCATGAGGTTCATAGGCCCGCTAGAAACTCCGCCCATTTGAGAACCGCGGAACGCCATTGACCAATCACGCTAGTCCCAGCTCACATTTTGTCCCTCTGATTTTAGATGGTAACGGACCAAGCGATACGCACGTTCATCCGTGTTTCCCTCGGTATTTAACCCAAAACTCAGCAGAACATTCTCCACCTCGACCTTCGATAGGCCACTCACCCAACCAATACCCCGATCGGTTTTATCTGCCCAAATTTGTGACAATTCAATATTAGAATCCTCCATTTTATACAAATCAAAGAAACAATAATATTCAATATGAATAAAATATTCAATTAGTTGTTATGGAAAAAACACAGCTACCAAAATTCATCGAACTTAATCATAATACGACAACCGAGACTTATTATACTAAATAATGACAAAAATTTATAACATTCTTCAGCTTTCAATACATTCTAATAAAACAATTATTCAGTTAGAGTCATTACCAATAAATTTATAAACTGTCGAGGAAGTTCATCAGAAACCAATTTTCTCCGAAAGTTGTTTAAATTTTCTAAAATTCCCTACATTTCAGAGAATATTCCACTTTAAACCTCTTAAATTTCCGACGAAATACGAGAATATTCCCTGAAATAATGAAATAATTGAATAATGGTATATTCCCGGAAGCTTCTGAAATTACCGAAAGTTTCTGACAAATTACCAGTCAAATTCTCGACATTGACTCCGAACTGTGCATGTACATCACAGCACAACGAGCTAACATGACATCAAATAATTCCTAAATATGGTAAAACTCATTAAATGGACCATCAATTGGAGATAATTCAAGTTAATATTGGTAAAATTTTCGATCAGGAACAGTAAAAGGACATTTTCCCACGAGAATGGTTAATATTTCTATAAATTTTAACATGACCAGAAGTTTATGAAAAATTATCGGTCAGATTCCCGGCCGTAACTTCGGACTACGTGTACACACTATAACGCACCAATACTATTCGACCCCGAGTGAAAAATGTCAAACAATGTCGAGATCCATCAAAATTCATAAAATCGGCCATTTATACTGGACAATTTAAGTTAATCCTGGTAGAATTCCCGAGGAAAAACAGTAAGAGGACATTTTCTCGCGAGAATGATTAAAATTTCCATAAATTTCCAAAATTTCCGAAAGTTACCGGTCAGGTTCTCCACCCGGACTCCGGTTTACTTGCACACACTATTCCACACCAAAACGACGCGGCTTGGAGCACTGTACAGGGAAATATGGAAATCAGCATACGCCTTGCTCAGAGGAAAAGCCCCACATTGGTTGTCATTTGTGACGAGGTTTTTAATATTAAGTGGAGAATGACCTACCTTTTACAAATGACAGCCCAACAGGTTAAAAAGGTACGACGACATGAACATTTGAAATTAAAGACCAGACAAATGTCTGGTGATTGGCGCCAAGAGCCTGTGGAGACGCCACTGGATAAAATTAAATAAGTTAATTTCATATTTATTTAAGGCTAGCTCTAAGGGAGAGGGATTCCGTAGGGGACGAACATTAACTTAAAATTAAAATTTTGTGGATTAACAGTACGGCGAAGACTTAATAATTCAATTCAAATGAAATTATTATATTCTTTAAAATTAGAATAAAACTTTACATTTTTTTATTATTGAAATGGAGCGAAGAGAGAGAGAGAGAGATAAAGGCCGAGAAGAGAAAGAAGCACCACAAACCTGACTTTTTCCTGCTTCATTCGATAATATTTAATTCAACGATTTAACAAAGATCCTATTATTCAGTAGTGATCCAGTGGTTAAACAATTTTTCAGTGATCCAATTCAATTTTCTTTGACTCCGAACAATATGATGACTACAAGCTTTCTGCCTATTCCTGCTCTCTGGAGCGTCCTTCCTCCCTCGCAGAATGTAAAACTCGTCGAAAAGAACATCGATGCGCCATCTGGCGTCATGAGAGTTGAACCTTATAGTACTCGGGTGGTAAAAGATATAGCTCGTTGAGTAAGTAAAGGCCGCAAGGAAGACATCGACGAGTCGCCTGTTGTCAAGACGACTGAACCTGATGTGGCTCGGGTGATAAAGGATGTATTTCATCGAGCACATGTGTTGAGTACTAGCAAGTTGTTGTTAATTGTGAGAGATTGTTAACAAGTGGAGTTACCAATCTGTAAGATCAGGTCAAACCCATATCAAATTTTGGATAGGCAGATTTAAATCTCAGGATATGAGTGAAAACTGTGCAACGCAGACGTTGAGTAGAGTGGAGTTGGAATTCTTCGTTGCAGGTTAGGAATCCCTCGGAACTGTCAAAACACGGCGAGGAACATTGTCGTCCAGGTAATTAAGGGAGAAAAACTCAAGGAGTGCAAATACTTACTCTCCCTCTCTCTCTCTCTCTCATTGCTGTCTTATGAGATACAATTCAAAAATAATTCGTTCTTAAAAGTATAAACGCTATTACATGTAAAAAAAAATTATAACAAAATAAAATAAGGATTGATAAATAATCACCAGAATAAATTCTTAAAATGAGATTAATTAAATAAATATAATACAATTGAACCTAATTATACATAATCGTAAAAGTGTGTGGCCTACAATTAAAAAAAGGTGAGAACAACGTATGGCCAAGTTAGAGATTGGATCAAAGTAAGAGTTTTGTTTTACTTGTTGGAACAAAATCATTACGTTACAAAGCCCCCTCCCAGACAGGTAGTATGGGTGATCAGCTTCACCGGATACCTGCAATCCAATCTCGACCAAATCTCTGTTCTCCGATGTTTAACAGTTCAATCCAGCTTGTAAAAGTGACTTTAAAAATCATTTAGCGAGAAAAAAATGATAATAAAGGCCATTGCTAATAGTACTGTTCCTACTCCGTGTATTTTGCTTACTTGAATTCAATCTAGGCCAAGATTAGCTTAAAACTACGGCAAGACGATTTATAGACTACGGCTAAATGACTTATAAACTACTATCGGATTAACAAAATGTATAAGATTCGAGGTTTCCCGATAGGTATCTATCCTAATTTTGACTTAAATGTTCTAAAGTTGAATAAGAGATTAAAATAACAACTAGGCTAGTCTGTAGTAGACAGTCTATCCGGATTTGGTTGAAAAAGATAACTCCACTCAGACTGATCACTCGGAACTTCAGCGGTTTGAGCTTCCTGATACAACATAAAAAAAAGTAATTGAGGAAGAGGTTTACAAATGACTGGCCTCACTGAAGCTTGTAAATTAGGACCTCCGCCAAAGCCTTCAAGAAAGGACTGTTCTGGTCTAAATCGCGAGTAGCATCTGATACCTGATTTAGGACCATTCTGTCCAGCTTTCTTTCCGGCCAGGTATGCAGCACGGGGGCATGATTTGTCGGAAACTCCCTGGGGCGGAGTGCAAGCGAAAACGGATCCGCCAATGAGAATGGGGAAGGTGACGCACTCGACTGTTGAGACACGCTAAGTGGAGCAGGTAAAACTCCTTGAACCACTGGTCCGAGTAGGATTTGCGCCGGCACGAATTACGGTTCCTGACTCAGGGGGTGCCTAGGACCAATCCTCTACTCACGCCAACCCCGGTGACATTTGGAGCAAATAGTGGGTTTTACAGCCTGTTTACCACACCCAAAACAAAAGACGTGTTTCTTAAAAATGTCTTATAATTCTATTGTAATTATTGTCAGGGTAGTGGCAGTTAAAACATTCTCCCTCACGGGGTTGGTGGAGGGGCTCCTACTGTTCCCTCCTGTAGCAAAGTCTTGCTGCAGGAGAACACAGTTTTGGGCCGAGTTACTCGTGCCGGACCGTCCCAATCTGACCCGGGGTTAAGCCGCCCACGCCTTCAGTGGCTCCCACCCAGCCGGTCCAACGACACCCAAAACCTCCGCTCCCTGGGCTACTCGAGGAAAAGGTCACCGCAAGCGGGAAATATCGATCCGTGGACCGGGAAAATCCAAATCCTCCTTCAATACCACTTTGGGTAGTGGGTTTCCATGTTGAGGACGGGACACTCGGCCAACGGAAGTTCTCCTCCCAACGTGAGACTCGCAACGAACCCGAGTTCACAGGTGGGGGAGCTGGATCAACTGATTGAAGAGAGCTCACTCCTCGTCCGCTAACACTTGATGTAGTGGGTTTCCATAGAGAGGAAGATTTGCTTGGCCAGATGGAACCACCCATCCCCTCGAAAGCCTTCGGAGTAGCCGGACTAGTTAGTGGAAGAGAAGAATTAATCGGCCGGGTGAATACCTCCACTAGCCCATTACCACTTGGAGTAGTGGATTTTCAGGGTGGGGACGAATCCGCCGGACGAGCAACTCCCCTTTCCTTTCACAGGACCCCAAGGAGAATCGAGTCCATGGGCAACGAGGACCAATCGCCAGGCCGCCTCAACCCCCGACCACGTCCCAGACCACCCGGGGAAAAGGACTTCGCAATAGAGGATGGCGATTTAGTTGGGCGGACAAACCCTCTTCCCCTTCCAATACCATATGGGATAGTGGGTTTCCATGGAGAGAAGGAGCCAGCCGGTCCCAAAGAACTCGCCTCCTCACCGGTACCACTGGGGTGGTGGGTTTACTCATTAGCTTTATAAAACCCCTTCCCCGCCCGATCGTACAGGTAGCAGGTTCGGACGGCGACCGGAGATCAATCAGGTCCCGCTGACGCGGTTGTGGCTTGATTAGACCTCTCCCTAATCTTCCTGCTCCTCCTGAAGATAGGGGAGCTTCCTCTTTTTATTCACCTTGTCCAATCTCACCTTTGGTATCATCCCGGTGGACGCTTGGCCTCTCACAATGGGCAGCTTTTGTTCCTTCAGGGACGTAGGACCTACGTGCGAGATAAGTGCTCTTGAGAGGTCTTCCTCGTCTTTTTGGTCCCGTTCCTGACATTGATTGGCTCCTCGGCAATAGGGCACAAGCGTTTCCTATGGCTCCGGAAGAATCGGCTGCCGCAGGTACCTGAGTGGTCTGAGGTTGGGGGTTCTCCTGGTCTGCCACGTTCGATGGCCGTCTCCTCGCGGCCTTCCTCTTTACTGGAGAGGATCGAATTCTCTTGAGTGGGCAACGTCTCCTTGAAAAATGGAATCAGGACGGATTGATCCTCGAGGTTACGAGGCTTCAGCTCCCTGGTTCCTGTGAATTCCCGGATCATCGTTTTGGCCCTGGGGCTTTGATGGAATGCTCTCCCTCCCCTTCTCTTCAGGAACGGCAATAGCGGTGCATTCCTTACTTTTTGCTGACAACGGAATTTTATGAAAAGCCTGACTGAGATCAATTTTTTATATATATTGGGCTGAACGAAGTTTATCAAGGATATCGCTCATATTCGTCATCGGATAAGCATCCTTTTTCGCAACCTGAGTCAACCTTCTAAAATCAATACATAACCTAAACTCATTATCAGACTTTTTAGCCATCACAACCGGGTTACACCACCCACTGTCTGAAGGTTCAATCAATCCTTCCCTTTCCAATTTTTCAGCAGATTTCCTAAGAGCTTCTAATACCTTAGGAAAGTACTTCCGATAATTCTGCTTAATTGGAGGATAACCTAGCACGTCGATCACATGCAGCACTAAATGAGTAGCTGGTAGTTTCTCTGGCATGGAGGGAATCTTTCTGTCTAGGATCTTTTCCAAAACTTCCAACTGACCAGGCAATAATTCCCTGGGGCCTTCGCATTTTACTGAGGCGTGAATTGGCAAAGGATCTAAACTTACTTGCACACTCTTTCTACTCTGGGATGGCAATCTATTAAGACTTAAATTACTAATATTACTATTCCTTAGCGGAATACTCACTAATCTTACAAAACTAGTGTCTTTATCTCGTGCCTGAAATTGGTTCTGCCCTGAAACATCTTCCGGCTTTTCATCTTCTAAACCTAAACTAATCCCATTTCCTTCGTATGAATTCCAGGATCCGTCCTCTATTCTACAAATTCTTCTCTTATACCTGACTTCGAAGTCAAAGATTTCTGCGATGTCGTGTCAGGGTGTTCAGTACAGACGCGTGATAAAATTCCCGTACATTTCCCGCAGACTTCTTCAAACTTCCCTTACATATATCAGACTTGAAAATTGCTTTGTGGTATGTCCTGTAAAAGTGAGACTTCTTATAAACATAAAATATACACATAATGAAACTTTAAAATGGAAGTATAAAAATGAAACTTTTACAATACAAGTTGTATTCTCTGTTTTTCGTTGACAAATTAAAGTATATTTAGCCTACTGTTGGTAATAAACTTGAAGCTCATTTTTTTATTCGTTCAATAATCATTTCATTGAACTAATAATTTCTTTTAACCGATACTTCTGCATTTAACTCACTGAATATCAAACCCTTCTCTCCCAAATTTCAGGATAACGTTTCAACGTTTTTTGCAACTACGGACAATAAGTAATTTCCATAGAAATTAAGAAATGACAAATTCGAATTTTATTTTCAAAATAGACCTTTTCATTTAAGAGCGAAAGGTTAGGAGCCGCTATGATACTTAGCGGACATTTAAACGTTATCAGAATATTGTCGTTGAATACCAAATTTTAATGTAAAATTAAATGAAAAAGATGTGCCAGGTGCCGAATTACTGCCTGAAAAGGTAGACAACAACACCATTTGCCAGTTGAAGAATGGTTGAAGTGCAGAAAAAAACGTGCCAAAGGGAAAAAGCAACAACTTGTTGACCGGTATGTAGAATGTAGGTTATGCTTGCATCGTGTATAGTCGCATAGTTGGAATAGTAGAAAAATGGTGTTTTACATAGAAATGAAATTATCTGTCAGGATAAAAAGAATATATAAAAAAGGTTGATCAAGTATTTTCAAAGAAATGCAGTTGAATCATTTGAATTTCAGAAATTTAAATTTGTAAGTCTGCATTGTATTGTATTGAATGTTGATGTGTAAATCGCAATTGAAGAATTATTAATTTGTAGTGACTTAAAACTTTTATTTGCTTCATTTTTATTATTGATGTTTCTGATTTAAAGTTGCTTAAAATTTCTTCAGTTTAGAATACTGAAAATGAGAGCATGGATTTGTATTTTAGAACCAGAAATCTTTGGACTGTTTAATTTATAGAAGTTTCAAATATTTCTGTCCAACGACATTTATTTTTAAATCATGTAATTGGAAAGTTGTAAAAGCTTCCATTTTAAAGGCGTAATAACTTATTGAGCGTTTGAATTAAAACATTTTCAAGCTGTAATTTTGAAAAGCTTGAAATTCAAGAGTATCACTTTGAGTTATTCATATTGCACTTCAGTTTTCAGCACTTTAAATGAAGAAATTGTCCGCTCAAATAGTTTACATTTTTTCCCTGCGCGCACATAACCTCACTCACAAATCACCTTTTCTGAATTCCGCGCAATTTTTAATATGCATTTTAATTGAATCATCGGGAATGTTGCCCTTCAGAAATATTAAACAGGGTTTGGAAATGAATGAAAAATAATATTTATATTTCAAGTGCGACATGCACCGGATGACACTTTTATAATTTCCAAAACAGCACTTCTCGCCCGTATCAACCTTCTTTCTTTTCAATGGATTTTCTCCTGGTAAATCAGACATTTTTTTGTGGAACGTGCTTTAACTTCTAATTGCTTGAAATATTTTTTTTTCGTTAATAATTACTATTCCCACATACATTTCACGGAAAAATTGCTCGAAACTCACGGAAATTTTCGACTTCTTACAGCATCGGAGTCTAACTGCTGGACGTAACACATGCATGTGTAGTTTAGTGGCACGCAATATTTGAAAATTAACAAATATACAAAAACTTCTGTCTACATAATTAAATCATGAAGGTACATACAAAATTCCCGCTTCAAAATAAAAAATCCCGTAAATCCCCCCCCCCCTTCCTACTCTCTCTCTCTCTCTCTCTCTCTCTCTCTCTCTCTCTCTTAATTTATAAAGATTGATAAATAATCACCAGAATAAATTCTTCAAATGACATCAATGAAATAAAGATAATACAACTTAATCTACTTATACATAATCGTAAAATGAGTGGCATACAATAAAAAAAGGTGAGAACAACGTGTGGCCAAGTAAGAGATTGGATCAAAGTAAGAGTTTTGTTTTACTTGGTAGGACAAAATCGTCACGTTACAACTATGAAAAAGAAAAGAAAATTCAACTTTTGAGCCAAAGGACGTGAGATACGAGAAAAAGTTTCGGAGAACAATTATAGCTCTCAAAAAGTCCTACAAAATGGGTTTCAACTATTTTTTGATAGTACTTTTCATTTTTGTTTTATTTATTCAAAATACTGCGGGAAAATCCAAAATTCAAATTTTGAACTAAACGACGCTAAATACGAGAACAAGTTTTCAGGAGCTATTATAGCTTTTAAAAAATCCTAAAAAAATTTCTTTTACGCATATTTCAATAGGACTTGTCATTTTGATTTTACTTACCGAAATTACTATGCAGAAAAACGAAATTTCGAATCAAGCGGCGTGAGACGAGGAAAAAAATACAACAAGGAATTGCAGCTTTTAAGAAGTCCTACAAACTATATTTAAACCATTTTTTAATAGGACTTCTCATTTTGGTTTTACTTATCGAAAATACTATAAAAAAAGTCGGACATTCAAATTTTGAGCCAAGAACGCAAAATATGGGGAACAATTTTTGGAGGAATTTCAGCGTTTAAAAAAACCTACAACATTTCTTTAAACCATTTTTTGACAGAGCTCCTCGTTTGTAATTTCATTATAGAAATTGATATGGAAAAATCGAAAATTTCAATATTACACTGTAAAAAAAGTTGGTGTAATTTTACATCGTACCACGATGGAAATTATTTGACCTACGTGCGACGATGTAAATTTACACACTTTTGTAAAAAAAAATGCAGGACGTAAATTGTCAGGACCACATTTCAATTTTGAGGTTATGTTCGTGAGGTTATAAATTTTCAAACACTGTATCAGGATAAATAAAGCGCATATTACTTTTCTCAGGTATCGTTTTGAATAAAAAAGACATCTTTTTTTTATTCACATAGAACTCATCACTATTAGAGCAATATTAGAGGCTCTGAGACGTAATTTTATGATAAAGTCCAAAGCGCCATGTCTTTCTGTCAGTTTGTCGATGGGTTCTCGATTTATGTCCTGTTTGTAATTTCTCAGGATGCCAAGACGTAACAATACTACCCGTGTGTGAAATTATGCTAGATACTGCAACTTTACCAAAAAAAGTGTTAATTTATAAGCATATTTAAATTTATTCACTAACGTAAATTGACTACGTGCCACGCTGATCAAATAATTTCCATCGTCAGACATAGTAAATTTACATCGGACAGTTATTTCATACTGTTCCATGGGGTGAAGTTGGAGTAGATCGTGAATTTCGGAGCGACATTGGTATATTTACCAGGTTATACATTGTAATTTAAAATACACTGCTCGTGAAATTACAATCTAATTGTAAATATCACAAAAGATTTTTTTACAGTGTACGCTAAAAGATGCGAGATACTTAAAAAATGTAAAAGAAGACTTGGAGGATATTTTGTTTTATTCATAAAAAATAATATGCAAACAAAAATCCTATTTTTAGCATAAGAGCGCGAGATAGGGAAGAATGTCTAAAGAAAAGATTGTAGTTTTTTATTGTAAGGTAATTCAGAAAATAAATATAAATTTACAAATGCCTGTCAGAAATCGAGCGCGTAGCGCACAGGCGCGGAACCAGGGGGAGGGGGGTTCCACAGAGTCACCCCCCCCCCCAAACCCCAGGCTTACA
>CAKNYM010037625.1:0-10473 GCA_932195095.1 Andricus curvator | reverse complement strand
AAAGATCTTTTTTATGAAACAATCGAGCAGGTTTTTGACAAGTTCTCAACGTTTGACGCAAAAATAGTATTGGGGGATTTCAACGCGAAAATTGGAAAAGAACCAATGTATAGGCCTACAATAGGATCAGAAAGTTTGCATGACGTCAGTAATGATAATGGAACCAGAGTAATAAACTTTGCAGCTTCAAAGAACCTCGTTGTCAAAAGCACATATTTCAAGCATAAAAATATACATAAGGCCACCTGGACATCACCCGATGGTAATACTCACAATCAGATTGATCACGTTCTAATTGACAGAAGACGTCATACAAACATTCTCGATATAAGATCGTATAGGGGAGCGGATTTAAATTCAGACCATTTTCTCGTGATAGTAAAACTAAGATCTAGGCTAGCGTTAAGTAAGAAAACAAGCCGCACAGAGCCAACAGTTCGTTTCAATATAGATAAGTTCAAAACAGCAACAGAAACATTAAATTACCAAGTTGAGATTTCTAATAGTTTCGACGCTCTCCAAGAACAGACAGACGATAACAATAATCACGAGGAGGACCCGGAAACCCTGTGGAGCAATACGAAAAAGGCGATAAAGGCAGCCGCGAAACTTACGATAGGTTTTAAGAAAGTAACCAAAAGCAAACCATGGTTTGACGAAGAGTGCAAACTCTGGTTTGAGAAACGTCGGAAGGCCAGACTAACTAGTTTACAAAATAAGTGCGATCAAACACATAAGAAATATCTCGAGATTAGCAAAAGTACAAATAGGCTCTATAGATCCAAGAAAAGGGAGTGGGAAAAGAATAAAATTCTAGCAATAGAAGCGCATAATAAACAAAATAACCCGCGTGAGATGTACAGGGGAATCAATTTTATAAAGAAAGGCTTTCAAAGTAGAACGGAAGTAATGAGGGACGAAAATGGCAATCTAGTAGCCGATGCGACAGAGGAGACTGAATTTATGGAAAGATTATTTCGATAAACTATTAAAGGTACGCGAAGCCCCCGTTGAAGGTAATCTCGGCGAAATCCACACTGCTGATCTATTAATTAACGATCCTACTGATATAGAAATAGAAATGGCTATAAAGAAGTTGAAAAATAACAAAGCCGCGGGCATCGATGACCTACCGTCAGAACTGATAAAAAATGGAGGCCCTTGCCTCACAAGGCAAATTTGTAAATTGATACGCGCAGTTTGGAAAACAGAACGCATGCCGGAAGAATGGAATACCTCTATCATTATTCCCATCTTTAAAAAAGGCGATAAAACTAACTGTAACAACTATCGGGGAATTTCACTTGTGCCTTCGTGCTACAAGATCCTGTCTAATGTTATCCTAAGTAGACTAACTCCTTTTGCCGAGGAAATCATTCGGGATTACCAGTGCGGATTCCGCCGAAACCGATCTACAAGCGATCAAATGTTTACAATTAGACAACTGTTAGAAAAGAAATGGGAATTTAATGAAGCAGTACATCAGCTATTTATCGATTTTAAAAAAGCTTACGACTCTATTATACGCGCGCGAATGTACTGGATCCTAGAGTTCTTGGGTGTGCCAAGAAAATTGGTTAGACTTATCGAAATTTGCTTGAGCGGCAGTAAGGGTAGAATACGCATAAACGGTAGTTTATCTGAAGAGTTTTCGATCCGCGATGGCCTGAAACAGGGCGATGCACTTTCGTGCGTCCTTTTTAACTTAGTTTTAGAATACGTGATTAGGCAAGTGCAGGCGAATCCGACCGGTGCTTCCCTCAATGGGGTAATACAAATTCTTGGATATGCGGATGATCTCGACGTACTAGGGGATGATAAAGAAACGGTAGCTAAAAATGCAGAAATCTTGATCGCAAAAGCCAAAGAGATTGGCTTGGCAGTTAGCGAACCGAAGACAAAATATATGACCGTCGTCAGGTCCGGACAAAGTAACCAAGACGGGGATCTAATGGCCGGAAATATGAAATTCGAAAGGGTTAACGAGTTTAAATACCTCGGGTCTATTATAACTAGCGAAAATAAGATTAAAACGGAAATCAATGCGCGGCTACACGCTGGCAATGGGTGCTATTATGCAGCAAACACGCTACTAAAATCGCGATCGCTATCTAGAAACATCAAAGTAAGAATTTACAAAACGATAATAATGCCGGTCGTCATGTACGGGTGTGAAACGTGGGCGCTGACGAAAGGAGAAGAGAATAGGTTTAGAGTTTTCGAGAATAAAGTACTTAGAAAAATCTATGGTCCAAAAAGGGACGAAGAGACCGGCGAGTGGAGAAAACTGCATAATGATGAGCTGCACGCTCTCTACGGGTCAGCAAATATTAATAGAGTAATGAAAGCGCGTAAATTAAGATGGGCGGGGCATGTAGCAAGAATGGGCAATGAAAGAACAGTGGCGCAAGTTTTAAGAGGAAGACCGACTGGTAAGAGACCCCTAGGCAGACCGAGAAACAGATGGGAGAAAAATGTAAGGGATGATCTAAAAGAACTAGGACATGATTACTTAAACTGGATGGAGAATGCACAAGACAGAGATTTGTGGCGGTCTCGGGTAGATGAGGCAATGAACTTTCGAGTTCGATCTGCTAATCTATAATAATAATAATAATCATATAATAGTTTCTTCTCAATGGAAAAAAGAAGAAACATTTTGCAAAATCTTCGGTATTTTCGCTGGGGAGTGATTAACAAAATAATAATTTTTTTATAACTAATAATGTTGCCGTATTACGAACGTTTTGCAAATTTAATACAGGATAGTGACTGAATTTATAATTACTCACTCAAGTATGCAAAATGTTTTGAATTTTCGTGGAGCAATGGCAAATTTTGTAAATTAAGTTTTTTAAACAAATTGCCGACCCGATCACGTTTTGCAAAATTTTATTTTATGTTCAACATATAGAAAAACAACTATACAATTTTTTTGAAGACCTTCGGAATTTTTGTTAATTGACTCGATTTTTATGTCTAATTCCACTGGTCTAATGGGAACGATTCCTATTCTGGATTGGACTCCGTATAGTAAAGCTATCTCTTTACTTGCCTAAGCAATTTAATACCGCGATTGCACTTGAATCAATAACCTATTTTCAATCTCGAATTTTTTTACAACGCCAGTTCAGTAATGAATACCTCGACTACCAGCACTAAAGACCCAATTTTTCACTTCCATTTATCTCCACGAAGCTCTTTAGTTAATTCAAGGTGGCGGCAGGGTCAACGATACTTAGCCATAGAAATGGCATGCGTATAATGTGCATGTGTATA
This sequence comes from Andricus curvator, assembly GCA_932195095.1. NCBI lineage: Eukaryota > Metazoa > Arthropoda > Insecta > Hymenoptera > Cynipidae > Andricus > Andricus curvator. The sequence goes on along the minus strand of CAKNYM010037625.1, from coordinate 7,194 downwards.
ATTCCCCTAGGATTTTCCTTTGATCAAGTTTTTTGACTTTTCAGGTCAAATATTTATCCTGACATCCTTTTAAAGATCTAAAAATAAATAAATATGAAGTGACTTATAGGTTAGGTCGAGATTTTGAATTCTATCTACATTATTCTGTGGAATGTATAGTTTGAAATGTAATTTAAAAGTGCTTGAATTTCCCAGAATTTTTCAAGAGTACTGCAACGGTATTATTTTGATCATCTTTAAGCGTGTGTATTTGTGAAATGTTATCCTCTCTCTCCCAGCGGACACTGTTATATAACTGTGATGTAACAGTTCTAGAACGGAAAAGAACAGGTTCTGTAACAGGTTAAGAACATACTTAGACCATGGTCCGAGTAATGTCGTCCCCAAATGGATGTAGCAGTTCTATAACGCTGTTACAGAACCATGTTCTGTCAGAGATCTGTAACAATTCTGGAACAGCGTTATATGTAAGAAAATATATTTAGAACAATTTAGGAACATTGTTACAAAATAAATATGTGCTGTAATAGTGCCGTAACACATATATAACAGTGTTAAGATGTAAATTTGTTCCGTAATCGTTCTGTAACAATTCTGGAACAGCATTATATGTGAAAAAGTATTTTTAGAACAATTTAGGAACAGGGTTACAGAGTAACATTGTTCTGTAATAGTGACGCAACACATATGTAACAGTGTTACAATGTAAATTTGTTCTGTGATCGTTCTGTAACAATTCCATAACAGTGTTACAAGGATATGTAACAAAAAAATGTTTTTTGTATTTTTGCTGCACTTAGTTTATATTTTAAATAACAAAATTTCACGCACGTTCCTCTATATATATGATCACACGCTTAAACCCGTTGAAAAATCGCACTCGCTGGGGATTCGAACCCTACCTAAGCTACCTAACACGAATGTACCCAGCCGATGCCTTAGCCAATTGCGCTATCGAACCGCTTGAACGTTCATGACAAAATCTCGGCCATGCTTTTACGCTGAAAAAGCCAGGGTAATCTCAGGAATATATTCATTGTTTTTTGACTCTAGGCATTGTCCCCTATTGTCGGCGTATTCTTATCCAGTTCAAGTAACTGACTGCGCCTGACCGTCGGCACAACTCTGATCTAAGATCGTTACAGAACACTATGCCCTTTATGTTCCATTTCTGTAACACGTGTGACATTCTAGTGACATAACAGTTCCATCATTCTGTTCTATATTAGTTACACCACAGAATTCTAGAACTGTTACATATCCTTACAGTAACAGCGTTACAGAACAGTGTGACCTTCATGTTCCGTTCTTGGAACACCTGTGACATTCTAGTGACATAACAGTTCTGTCACTTTGTTCTATATTAGTTACATAACAGAATTCGAGAACTGTTACGTATCCTTACAGTAACAGCGTTACAGAACAATGTGACCTGTATTTTTCGTTCTTGGAACACGTGTGACACTCTAGTGACATAACAGTTCTATCACTCTGTTCTATATTAGTTACACAACAGAATTCCAGAACTGTTACGTATCCTTACAGTAACAGCGTTACAGAACAGTGTGAGCTTTATGTTCTGTAATTGGTATGGCACACGATTGTAACAATGTTATGTATAAATGTTCCCTTTTTGTTATGTAACATTTACAGAACGTGTCCGCTGGGCTCTCCCCCCCCCTATCATAATACCGCATGATTTTAGATATCACAAGTCTTTTGAAATCTGTTTTGTAGTCAAGTGTTTTTAGTAAGATTACTATTATCAAGCTTCATAGAGCTATAATTTTTCCATTAAAATGCATATATTTTAAAATAAAGCTAAATCATTGTTGGAGTAACGCCGTATGATAGGTCATGCATGTATACTCAGGCATCCAGCCTTATATGTAGATGCTTACAGACGAGTAGAACACTTCCGGCATCGAATGTCATATATAAAATACAGATCAGAAAAATGTTAAAAACATTAATGTCGTGAAACCTAGAGGCTGCTTGCACTGGACGCCTTCCCAGCATTATTAACTAAAAGTTATTCACTAACTCCAAAGAGTGTCACAGAAACAGTTTTAAAATAAAGATAATTTTGGGATTTGAGATGTAAGATTCAAAAATTATAAAGTCATACTAGATAACTCAAAAATAAATCACAAGATATAATTTTCAATAAAATAATTAAAAAATTATTTCTGTTGGACTGGTTAATAAATTAAATATTCTTTTGTGGCTAATACCAGTAGAAGCGTTATTTTCTGAGGTTGTTAGATGACGCGTTTCGACACAGGTCCTGTTGGCTGTTTAAACTCTCATAATTTTAATTTCAATATTAAAAACGTAAACATTTCAAATATCGAGCCAAATGATGATAAAAGATTAACATTAGAAATGATTTACATAAAAAGGGGAAAAAATGTTGTAAATTATAGAACTGATATTAAAAATTTAAGTATTATATATCACAGTCTCATTTCTCATATTATAATATAAAAATTGTCAGTTTTCCCGGGCAAAAATATCACATGACATCTCAACTCAACCTCAAAAGGTGTTATAACGTTTAACCCATTCTGTGGCACATGTCCGCCTCTAATTCTTGTTCAAAATGTAACTAATTATATTTTAATATAATCCAGGATATTTCTCTGTGATTATAAAAAATTGTCTACAATGTTATTCAACAATGTTTAATTGATTACAAGTTTTTTTCCGAAAAAATAACATTAAAATGGAAATCCATATTTTTTTGAAGGTTATATATCTCTTCAGATTTCTACATGCTTCTTTTTAACTACAGTGAAGTCCCGCGTAGTTCCGCGTCCTTGAAAAGTAGGGATTCGTTATTTTCAAGGCTGGAGGGGCACCCACCTCTATCGCGAGTGGACAGGTTCTTTTTATCAAGCGACGTTCATTGGCTGCCTGGCCTTGTATTGCTGCGCTTGCTCTAAGCAACTTTTTCAACTGCGTATGTGCCGAAAACCGCGGTCGATTTGAAATCAATAAATACTATCAATAATAAAACACATAACTAGACCCGACATTCCTAGAACTGGTGGCCCACGCAGTTTTTCAGTTCAAAGGGCGAGAGACGGTTGCGACTCTCGCATGAAAAACACCAGCAGCATAGGAACAAAGATACAGTTACTCACATGTGGAGATTGCGCAATATTATGTATTCCAATTGGAAACGTTTCAGACGGCCGCGATTTGTGCAGTTGAAAATGTCACGGTCCGTTGGCCAGTGTTTTTGTTGACGTACGACGTGAACAATGTAAAATTTCTTGGAAATAGTACAAGTTGCCAACTAAAAATCAATATAATAGAATCAAACAGCGACTCAAATATTTCGCGGCAATGCTGGGCTAGGTCGAAATGTCAGCCGTCAGAAAGGTTAGCATAGATAGGACTGCAACTGCACATGAGTTTTTGGAGAAAATATTCTAAACGTAAAGGCAAGTGATAAAGGTCTGAAAAGTAATATTTCTCAAGTGTAAAATCTATTTTCTCAGTCATGTTCTACTCTTTTCTCGAGTGACGACCTTTCAGTGTCACGAAATACAAGCATCTTTCCGAAATTTGAGGTTACTAATTTGACGTGCCACTAACCTGAAATTTAGGATGTTTTATTTTATTTCGTGAAACTGAAAGGTTGTCAATCGACGAAAGAATGGAACGTGACTGAGAAAATACATTCTACACTTGAGAAATATTACTATTTGTACATTTATGATTTTTACGTTTAGAATGCTTTCTCGAAAAAGTCTGCATTCCCATGACGTAATCCTAAAATACTCAATTTAAAACCAACGAGGGCGCTGTTCAGACCTCTTTTTTCATTGGTCAGCCACTGACGCGTAGGAGAGTGTACAGGGACCGTGATGGGGGTTGACGGAACTGCGCAATTTGAAATAACCGCATACAGGGGGCTTGAAATAAGGGCGTCTTGAAATAAGGGGGACTTGAAATACGTGAGTCTTTACTGTATCTTCAATTTCTCCGATAAGGTAAATATTTTTTTATTCTTTCATCATTAGATTTCTTAGTTGCTTGTTAGGTTATAAATAATAGTACATGTACAATGATATTTAAAAAATATCGTGCTTTTCTAGCTTCAACGATCTCTTGTTAAGAAACATGATTTGATAAGGACATAGATCTGTGTCGAAATGCGCCATATAACAACATAATAAAATAAACGCTTTTACTGGCATTAACCAGTAATTCGTACATATATTATATATATTATCGTACATATATTATCTTTTAGTTGTAAAGAAATCTAATTTAATGATGCCGACTAACGTACTGAAAATCTTAAAGTATGCTGTTTGTATGAGCTACATGTATTCAAGTTAATCAAATTCAATAAGAAGGAGGATGAGGAGGTGAATGAGGAGCTATTGAAAGATTATAAACATTAAATAAACTGTTAGAATCTTTAATCATGTGAGGAGCCTCCTCTTTATTTAAAATAACTAATATGATTCCAGATGGGTAGAGTGAAGAAATACACATGTGTACATTTTAAGAAATTAGATTTATTTAACATATAGCATTATGATACATACATATATATATATATATATATATATAACTCTGGGATACCGGGCGACCTCTCAGAGTATCAGTCTTATCCTTGCACGCGGGGCTCTACAAGAATGGACTAACCCTTTCCCTAGCTGCTCGTGGGAACAACAATGAAACCACCAAAACACCAAAATGTTGTAGATGCGGTTCAACACAATCGAACGCGCAGAGCAACCGACAATGGGTCGGCAAACAATGCCGATCAGCCTAGAGTTCGGGGTGCTGAAAATAATTTAGATGGAAACACGACGACGAACCGGCGAAATGCCCACATTGAGTGGACGGATCGACTCAGGGATGACGTGCTAGACTGCTACGATGCCAGCATTAACCCTGTTCGCGGAGGCTTTATGGCGCGTATGCACACTCTGTGGTGCGAGAAACACCCAGAGCTTCAGCACGTTTCGCATCAGTCTTTGCGAAATCAAGCCGACTACCTCCGAAAAAATGGATATGTACGCGGAGCGCTTCCTCAACCGCTGCTTTATCAAGCTGCAGACGAAGATGAGGAAGCGACATTGAGACCAACCGCAGAAAGCAGGCACCTTCTGAGAGATGATCGCAATTTTATTACTAGAAGGAACATTAACATGCAAGTTCGTCCTAAGCCCCAAGATCTGGCTGAAATCGATGCCTTCCTTCGTGGAGATATCTCGCAAGAGTCCGACCTCTGGACCATCAATTGTTCAGTGTATGGTGCTGCGAGAACTTTGGCTGATTCAAATCGAAGGCTGAAACCAACGATGGATCAAAAGACCAAAAGGCGCTTGCATCAACTGAACAAGAAGATTGGATGGGCAAGACAGAATGCGTCCCGTGTTCAATGTCTGATTTGGTAGACCGTTTACGGAAAGGGTTCGAAAGTTCGCCCAAGAACTAAGGATCTTGAATCACACACTAAACAAGTCAAAGCTGCTGACAATCAAGCAGCATATTGTTGACAAAATACGGCTGTTATCTGATGCAAGGAAGAGAATACAGAAGAGGGAGAGATGGATCAGGGAGAATCAACAGTTTCTCGCAGACCCATCGCGCCTCTTCAGAGATCTACCTATTTCTGTCAAAAATCCACCCAAGCCCAAGGAGGTAGAGACTTTTTGGAGAGAGGTGTACAAGATCCCGAAAACACTAGGGTTGAAAGAAGATACTGAAAATATCATCCGCTTCAAGGAGTTTTGCGACAACCTCATAAAATCTGAGGAGAAATGTCCATCAATCACTGCCGACGAGGTGAAAAAAGCACTTAGAGGCACGAAGAACTTTTCCGCTGCTGGACCAGATTGTATCAAGAACTTTTGGTGGAAGAAGTTTACTTTTACACATCAACATTTGGCCCGCATATTCACCTCATATTTAAAGTCGCAGACGCCCATTCCGCAGTGGCTGGTGTTAGGACGCACTATACTCCTGCCAAAAAAAGGCAACTTGTCCAACCCAGAGAATTACAGGCCAATAACTTGTTTGAACACGCTGCATAAGATCTTTACAGCTGTCCTGAACAACAGGATTGTTCGACGAATTGAGCCTGTATGGCGAGAGATGTACGAACAACGTGGCTCGAAAAAAGGTGTAGCAGGCTGTCGAGAGAACCTGCTAATTGACAGGTGTGTCTGTAAAGACGCTGCAGCCCATCAGCGCGTCCTGTCAATGGCCTGAGTTGACTACCGGAAAGCTTTCGATTCAACCTCTCATAGACTTATCATCTGTCTGTTGGAAAGCTTGAAGGTACATCCACACATAGTGAGATGCATAGAGAGATTGATGCCTCTTTGGAAAACTAGATTCACTATCTCATCTGGAAATCATCGTGTGACACAGGAGAGATTGGGATGGACTTTGGCTTGGACAAGTGTGCCAAAATTTAGCGTTGAACAAGGTATCTGCGACTAACATGCTTGCCGTCCCGGTTCTACTCTACTCGTTTGGGGTAGTTCAATGGACGAAGAATGAGCTTAACGCCCTTGATGTCATTACACGTAAGATCATGCATATGCATAAAAGCTTGCATATCAATTCGTCAGTTCCGCGATTATATATTTCACGCCGTCAAGGCGGACGCGGACTTCTGAATCTCCAGTTTCTTCATAACCGGATTGTTCTAAGTACAGCTTACATCGTTGCGAGTGGCAGAGATCCTCTCCTAAAGATGGTCAGGAACCAAGAGATGATTGGCGAAGGAGCGTTCCTTTACAAAGCCGCGGAGCAAGCGGCCGAGACCCTTGGCCTGAATTTTAACATCAGAAGTGAGGAAAGTGCATTACTTCATCTAGATGCTTCACTTCTAAAAACCAAAGTGAAGAAAACAGAGGTTGAAAATTTTCACCAAGAGCTACTCGACAAGAAAATGCACGGAAACTTTCACAGAAATGTAGAAAAACAGTCCTTGTCGAAGGAGCAAACTTTTGCTTTCCTCAAATCATCAGGGCTTAATTCAGGTACAGAGGGTTTTATTTTTGCATGCCAGGACGGTGTCATTTCCACCTTAGCATACCGTGAGTGCATTTTATGCCAAGAAGTTCCCAGTGATAGGTGCAGAGCGTGCCATGCACACGCTGAGTACCTAGAACACATACTATCAGGGTGTCCGACCCACGCGGGAACGACGTATAT